>JAWQFJ010000995.1:10000-60076 GCA_034096865.1 Theodoxus fluviatilis
CCTATCTCTCTGTCTGTCTGTCTCTCTCTCTCTCTCTGTCTCTCTCTCTGTCTGTCTCTCTCTCTCTCTCTCTCTCTCTCTCTCTCTCTCTCTCTCTCTCTCTCTCTCTCTCTCTCTCTCTCCTCCCTCCCTCCCTCTCTGTCTGTCTGTGATACTTGCAATAGCAAAACTAGGCCCTAGACGAACCTCAGGGATCGACGAAACTTCAGAGGACTACTGGAAATTGGCATCCTTCTTTGTGACTCCGTTCCTCACTGCCCTATTCAATATTTTGTTTCATAGTCAATATTTTCCTCATGACTGGAGGCAATCGGTCAGGGGATAGGCATCAACCCAGAGATTACAAAGACATGTCTTTATTGTGTATAATAAGTAATATGTTCATTTCTGTCCTAACAAGTCGCCTACGGAATTGGGCTGAATGGGAGAATAAGTTTTGTCTCGAGCAGGCCGGCTACCACAGATCATGTGTGTTATTATAAAACATATTTTCTGCTGCTGTGGAAAATTATATACCGCGTTTGTTGATTATCAAAATGCTTTCGACTCAGTGGATAGGGTATGCCTGTGGTCTGTTTTGAAGGAATTTGGTATCTCAACAACATTTCTGGGAATAATCAGAGCTGTTTATTCTCAAGTGCAAGTATGTTTACGGTGGGACGGCATGCTGTCTGACATCTTTGATTGTTCTGTCGGCGTGATACACGGTACCGTCGAGTCCTCCATAATTTTTTGTCTATATATTACGTATGTCGCAGATTATATACAAAAGAATGGTAGACATGGTATGCAACTTCTCCCGGGCACGGCAGAAATACTCTTACTTATGTTTGCTGATGACGTTGTTCTGCTGTCAACCACGCCTGTAGGGCTACTGTGTCAACTAGACAATCTTAGCATGATTTCAGAGAAACTAGGCCTCACTGTAAATAAATAAAAAACAAAGGTTATGCTATTTAGAACAGGTGGATTTCTTGCACGAGGAGAAAAATGGTCAACTGGCGATGTAGAATTGGAGGTGTAGATGTAGTGGAGGTAGTAAACAGTTATAAATATTTGGGCTTCCTTTTTACAACAAAGCTGTCCATCACTGCTGCCCTGGAATGCCAGGTGGCAAAAGCCAAACAGAAAATTGTACAACTGTTAAGGACTTTGTGCAATCTACATACAATGAATACAACTGTTTTTTTTTAAAACAATTTTATGCCCAGGTGCAACCGTCTGTACTATATGGATCGGAAATCTGGGGGCTAACGAGACGGCCCACCATTGAGAGGGCGCACCTCTTTGCGTGTAAACGATTTCTCAATCTGGACATAAAGTCTTCCATTACAACGTGTTATGGTGAACTTGGACGATAACCGCTACACATCAATGCTCTGATCAGAGCAGTGAAATACTGGCTAAGGATAAGCAGAATGCATGAAAACAGACTTCCAAAGCAAGCTTACCTCATGCTACAAAATTTTCAAGTCCCAGAAGAGTATGATTGGAGGAGATTGGAGGGAAAATGTCTATCACAACTAGGATTTTGATATGTATGGGAAAACTCGGGTACAATAATGTAAAGGTTTCCTTCCAGTCCTTAAACAGAGATTGCGTGACTTTCCGACAGGAGCCGACAGCCAAGATAGAAGGTAGTGACAGATTGCCATGTACAGATCACTTTAAAACAGTCTTGAGTGTGAAAGCTATCTCAATTTTATCAATATAAAGAAAATTAGAGACTCCTTTATACGTTTTATGCTGAGAAATAATTAGATAAAATGCAATGCGAGATCGAGAGCATGTGTCTCCGATGAAAGATGCCCATTTTGTAATGATGTAGAAAATGAAATCCACTTTCTTTTCCATTGTCCTGTGTATTCTGACATAAGAAACAAGTACATAGCAAAATATTTGTGCACGTCCATGATATTGCCTAACACTAGGTGGGACATACCTACTGCAATGGCGCCGAGCAGTGTTTGGTTTCTTTGTAACCAGCGTGGCGATCACATGCGTATATCATTATAAAAGGTATTATTTTGATATCTAGCATGAGGGAACATCAATTTAGTTCTATGAAAACAAACATGATGTGATTCCGACCAAATCAATCGATGTGATAAGCTCCTCCGCGACGATTGAGTTTCGTAAGGAACACCAGAAACCAAAACCAGAATGGCCAGAGAAAAACTAGTCATAAAGTATTTATTCATGACCCATGAACGAAACTGTTGAATTGTATGTAACCGGGTGCTTGGGTGTGGTTGAATCCACTCACTCACCAGGACATAATAAATTTGGGTCCGGGGTTCCGAATAAGAACAACAGATGATGTTACGTTTTCCTTAGAGTTTTAATTTGAGGTTGCACACATATTTTTGCAAGTACACGCAAATGACATGAACTCAGCAACTAGAGTTTTTTTGGAATAATGGATGAATGAAAAGGAGGTAAGCGGAGTAAACCAGATGAAAGCGGCACCTCTGCAACAACAAATAATAATTCCAGTTATAATCTACTAACTGGTTAACATAAAAATCACACAAATACTAACTCATACAATACCCTAACCCACATAACAGTTCATCCAATCATGTCACGTTATGACTTGAATAATGGTTGTCACAGAAAATCCCTATACATGATGCCAAGTGATTTATTCTGCACTTGTGAAATTCTGTCACCAATTAGTTCTCTCCTTATACAACATCAGCCTACTTCACACCTTCAACTGAAAAGAGAAACTAGCTCTTTAATATGAATTTGTCGGGAACGATACAACTTGTTATTTACCTGTACTAGAACCAAGCATTAGGGTTCTGGTAAACATAGCTGATCCCACTGACTAGCATACAAAATGCATGTCTATCCTAACAGCAATCACTTTGTTAATTTGCTAACAATTGATTGCAAGCAACTCACGTGCTTATCCCATGGATTCCCTGTGACAATTTCCAAGTACATGTATAGATCTGTGAGCAAATCAACCTTACTGTTTGCATGCTTACAATTATTCTATATCTAACTACAATAATCTCTCAAAGATCCGATACCAATAAGACAACATAGGTATTATACTCAACATAGCCTTGAATTCAGACATGACAATACAATGAATTTCATTTAACATAGACTGGCCCGCGTGGAGCACGCAAAATCTGACATCCCCCAGCCCACATCCTCTCTTAACTATATCAATATAACTCATAATCCAAATTTAAACAACATATAATTTTCTTCTGCATTGCATGATTCATTTCCTGACAATGGATTTCTATTCAACATTAATTTTGCAACCCTCTTTAAAATACCCTAGCCCCCCACGTGGTATGAGCATGGCTTTGCTAGGATCCAACAGCAAAGTTTCCTAATATGTGCTAAAACACCCATATTAAACATACATTTATACAAGAATCAATGCATACTAATAACATCTAAATAATATGCAAAATAGTAACTCACTTGGTTTAAAGATGCTTAGGCTTTTAGTCTGATTATGAAGCAGCGTGTGGGAAACGCTGCTTCTGTCAAGGGATGCAGAACAGGAAATGGCCCGATTCGCATACAGGAAGCACTCCCGAAACCCACAACTCATGACTTACATTTGTTTGATTTTACTAAATTTAAATCTCATCTTATTTATACTAAATTTCTTAACCTACTTAACCCACTTTTACATTCTCTAAATTATAATGACTTAATTTCAATTTCAGTTTTGGTTCATAGATACTTTGGGAAAAACAAAGGGAAGTAACCCCATGGTTGGACTTAAGTTACACCTACAAGATTTAGTTCCCTTTAACCATATAAGATCTGTTCCTGTGTTACACTCACAATAATGACTTTGCTTGCTGATTATTGTGGGGGTTACATGTATTAATAAAAAAATTAATGTATAATGCCTTACTTAATCCAAATTGGATGAAGATGGTCGATCGAACGGATCAAACGAACTGAAAGCTTCGCACATGTGTAGCAAAATGACGTACGTTACAGAAGGAAATGAAGGAAACGAAGCATTCTCATTGGTCAAAAATCGCGTGTACTATGACGTATCCTTCCATAAACGTGTTCATTCACTGCAGGATGACAAAAGCTTCCTTTGTAGCCGTTTCGAGTGCGGAAAAATATAGCAACACGTTTGGTACACGCGTACCTTCCGTAAGTAATGCATGGAAACGACCGACGCTGACCATCAAAATAATCCCAAGAAATTGGTTAATACCAAAAGAAGAATAAAACTATGCAGTTGTATGAGTAAACTAATGAAAGGAAAAGTAATTTGAACATTCTCTTCAACACATTTATGTATACATGTTTGGTTTCGATTTTTTTCCTCTGAGCAAGGGTGGTGGAAACGAGAGTAACGAACGCATAGGTCTTTTTTATTTCGGTAGAACTACCTCTGTTTTTATTTTGTGGCGACTTTCCACTGAAATATGACTAAATTAATAATTCAACTTGAATTATTTCACACAATCTATACTTTGTAAGGTGAATTTGCACAAGATAACAAGCATTCAAAAGTGGCGTCGCAAAATGTCCCGTTTTTCGGCGCCATTTTTCCGCTTCGTACGAGTTTAATTATTTTTTGTGAATCTCTGCAAAGCAAAACTATAAAAACTATTGGTCATAGCATTACAAAAACATTTAAAGAACCCATATAAATTTGAAATATATGCATGCTGACTCTGTTAGATAGTTTTATTCAAGTGTCTTTACCCAGACCCCCAGTTTTTGATAGTGTTAGGCAATATCGTGGACGTGCACATAATTTGCAAACGAACAGACATTCGGAAATAGCACAAATGATAAATGGAAACGATATACAAAGGACTCGAGACGTTGCTATGTTTGCACACTACAGCTTAAAGCGTCGCAACCAAAAAAATGTCGGAGCTGTACACAGTCTCTTCAATTACTATTAACTAAAATGAATAAATAAAAAGTAGCTGCAGGGAAGAGACAGGTCATGTCTGATGCGGCCCAAACTCCCTCATTATTGACTCACATGCGAAGCAAAAGTGAGTCTATGTACTCACCCTTTTCGTCCGTCCGGGCGTCCGGGCGTCCGGGCGTCCGAAAACTTTAACGTTGGATTTTTCTCAGAGGCTATTAAGTCTATCAATACCAAATGTGGCATGATGGTGTATGATGACAAGGCCTCAAAAAACATACATAGCGACTTGTCCTTACTTCAAGGTCAAGGTCGCAGGGGCCATAAATGTTGTCTAAAAAACAGTCATTTTTCACATTTTCTCAATTTTCTCTGAAGTGTATGAGATTGGATACCTGACCTATATATGGTATATAGGGCAAAGTAATCCCTATCTTTTGATACCAGTTTGGCTGACCTTGCTTCAAGGTCAAGGTCACAGGAGCTCTTCAAAGTTGGATTGTATACATATTTTGAAGTGACCCTGACCCTGAACTATGGAAGATAACTGTTTCAAACTTATTATTTATGTGGAGCACATGTTATACTTTCATCATGAGACACATTTGTTCACATATAATCAAGGTCAAGGTCACTTTGACCCTTATGAAATGTGACCAAAATGGGGTAGTGAACCACTAAAAGTGACCATATCTCATGGTAGAAAGTGCCAATAAGCACCATTGTGCTTCCTATGTCTTGAATTAACAGCTTTGTGTTGCATGACCTTGGATGACCTTGACCTTGGGTCAAGGTCACATGTATTTTGGTAGGAAAAATGTGTAAAGCATTTCTTAGTGTATGATGTCATTGGTAGGTTTAGTTGTTTGACCTTGACCTTGAAGGTCACCTGAAGATCAAGGTCATATAAAGGTCAAGGTCAAGCATGTGAGTCGTATGGACTGTGTTAGATAGTTTTATTCAAGTGTCTTTACCCAGACCCCCAGTTTTTGATAGTGTTAGGCGTGCACATATATATATCTGCAAGGAGGAGAGCAGTTGAGGTGCAGTTAGCTGCTTCTTGCAGTTCTGGCCAGATCTTGCTGGAGATGGAGGATGTAGCATTAGCATGAATCAATGAGGAGACTGAGAATATGGGCTGAGCCTGTGGTTGTCGTGCTGTAGGAGATATCTAAGTCCAATCTCATACGGCTGCCCAATTACGTACATCTTTCATCTTCTTTTGATCATGAATATTGATTGTGTTTCTACCAAATGCCCAATTCTTTTGATGGCAAACCCTTCAGAACCATCTTCCATGAGCATTTCCTATCCTCAGTTTGTTTATCTCCAAAGAAAAGGACCAAATTTGAGAAAATTATATTTGTAAACATGTTTTAATCATGTTAATACAGTGGAGTCTAAATGCTTTCTTCATTCTACATGACATTTTTGTCATCCTTTTTAAGATACCAAGGTATTCTCACTTAAAAGTCTGAAGATTCTTCAGGAGTTGTTAGCATGCAATAAATCATGTACTATCAAGAGAAAATAAACAAAAGTGCTAAAATCATGCTTGATTGGTCTACACAGAGACTCCACAAGAAACAAATGCAGCGTTTCATACTCAAAGAACTACAAGATCAGTTGCATATCTTGCAAATAATATTTACTGATGTTTACAAGATGGTTTATGCAGGGTGATTTATAGTGAAGGCATATGCTACAAGATGATGATGATGACAACAATGTTGTTAGCCTCTGTTTTGAGAGAAAAAATGGGACTGTGCCTATATTTTGTCTGTAGTGTTGGAGAAATGTCTTCTAATTCTATGGCAATGTACTGGCACCCTGCTCTCTGTTTGGGTTGGCTGTAGTGATGCTCACTCTGTGCCAAGAGGAGGGAGAGTGGGAGAAACAGGCTGTGGCAGGAAGTGCTCATCAATATGCTCAAGCAGTTGGAGGTGGTTTTTTGGTTGGCACACCTGTGACTTGAAGTGAAGCAGGCAGAAAAACTGGTCAGAAGAGCTGATTATGCTTTGTTTCAAAAAAGAATGTGTAAACTGAATGAATAATGGACGAATAAATGAACAAATAAATTAATGGATGTATGAGGTTTTACAGACTATTAGCCTTTGTAGGCTACGTAAGGCCACTGATCATGAACAGTAGTAGAGCTGGTTTGAGTACTTAAGGCTAAAATCAAGTCTTAGTTTCCCCAGCTATTCACCTTGCATGAATCTTGTTGGAAGATGCAATGAGTATATATTCTAACCCCTGACCCACAGGGGAAGAATGTTTACAGATAGCCGTAATGAAGAGAATGCAACTCATTTTAACTCTCATAAGCATTGCCATTACTTGCTGAAATGCAGGGAAGCAAAATCAGCCAGTCCCAGAACTTTGCCGTGATGTATTTTTATATATAATCTTTTGTCCTTGTTATAGTTCTTGATCTGAGGTGACATTATCCTCAATATTGTCATCATTGTCCTCATTGCTCATCCCTTTCCTACCCTTCCCTCTCTTTCCTCATCCACCCTTTCTTCCATTTCAAATATAAACAGCAATGTTCTGGCTCTAAAAATAACTGTTGAAATCTGTCAGCTTCAAAAATAGATTCTGATCCCATCTCAATACACATCTGTTAACAGATTATTATTTTTATTGTGTCTGTTTTTAACGGATCTGGTCATTCACTGACAGGGAAAATAAGGAAAAAAGACTGAGCAGTAGCTTAGGTTGAGTTCTAGGTTGAAGAAAACAAGGGGGGACTTTGATCCAACTGCTTTACTATACACAAGCTTTCGTAGCTCAGTGCTCCTTCTTCGAAAAGAGACGCAGAGTAGGAGGTTAAATACAAATGTGGTGAGTAGAGAGTCTAACTGCCCACACCGGGTGACACACTACATAGGAAATGAGTCCCTGAAGTTCCATAGGGAGTGAGAGGCCACCTATGAGGCGTGGAATCACATGTAATCATGACTCATGAACCCGAGGTCACGGTTCAGTCCAGCCTCATGGACTTGCTTCTAGGTTGGGATTGCTTTAGAAAAATATTATCGTGATTGATATTTCTAATAAGATATATATCTTTTTTTTTAAACAAGTTTTCAAGCAGAAAGTAAATTCCTAAATACATTGAGTCTTGTGATGAAGCACACATACACAAAGCAACAATTTAAGTAAAGCATGTGCAGTGTGTGTGTGTGTGTGTGTGTACGTGTGTGCATGCATGCATGCATATGTGTCTGTGTGTGTGTATGTGCGTGGGCATGCAAACCTTGTTTTGCAGACTATGGGGGAGCCCAGAGAGAGAGAGAGAGTGAGAGAAGAGAGAGAGAGAGAGAGAGAGAGAGAGAGAGAGAGAGAGAGAGAGAGAGAGAGAGAGAGAGAGAGAGAGAGAGAGAGAGAGAGAGCAAGCAAGGAACAGCTTGCCCTCATCAGCTCGTGTGTGGCTTACTGGATTCTTCACTATTCTGTCAGCTTTCAAGCTGGGATGCTTGAGGTTTGTAGCTATTGATTTTCTTCTTTCATCAGGGCTTGATAATTTGATGGATTTGTATGGGGACTTTGGTATGGCTATGGAGAAGTGGTGGGTGTGTTTGTGTAGGTGTCGGGGTCAGATCAATAGGTGTTTACTGACTGATTTGGTGGCAGAGGCCTGAGAAAAAGGGTTGACTGGTACAGCAGGGAACAGGATAAAGACTTTGGTGGTTATGTTTTGCTTGTATCGGGAAATATTAGGCATCAGATGGAGGACTTTTTTTCTCTCATCAGATTTCATATTTAAAACTTATTTATGCCAGAGACTAAATATGAAATCTGTAATTCAACTGAAATACTTGCAGCTTGGAAATCATGAGCTGTGTTGTGTTACTCCACTTTTCCCCTCACATAACTCTTTATGCACCATTGACCTGCATGGCCTCATGATGTCTCCCTATGCGATTTGTGAAAAGCTAATACTGTAACTAGGGGAATTGAGATTGACTCACTGTACTCACTCTAGCCAGCTCGAATGATTTTACACAACCTACAAAGGCAGTTCTATATGCCATAAAACTCAAGTCATCATCATGATGCATTGAGCTGCCTTGCTCCACAAGAAGAGGTGTTGCTAGGATATGACCATGCTCATCCTTTCTGTATCTTCCTATATTTGTTATCAGGTGCTGATGAAGGATTGATCTAGTGATCTGAAGATCTGGAGGGTTAAGTGTAAAGTGTTTAGAGGCCCATGCACAATTGATAATACTTGTAAATCACTCTAAATATTTCACAGTGTTTACATTGTATTCCATAGACTCAACCAATTTCCTGTTGTTCTCTAGTCTTTATGTCCTTTCGCCTTTACCAATCCCCCACCCTTATCAAACCAGCTGCTGTGCTTCAATCTGTGCTGTCTCCTCCAGCTTTCCTCTTTCTCCTTCACTGCCCTCTGTGCTCACCCATGTATACTTGTTTACTTGGATTCTCTCTTTTCCCTCCAAGTGTTGTCATATAAAAAATCTTATTTTTCTGTCCCACCTGTCAACCCTTCCCTCTCTACTTTTCTGGCCACACCATCTGCTCTGTAGAACATTTTTTTACTTTGATATACATGTACATTTATATTATTGTGGTCCTCTTCACCTTCAGAGTGTGTCCTATCTGTACAACTTTAGCCTTTGCTGTCTACAGTCTAGCCAAGCTTTTTCTTTATTGAGGCGGTCCCCACTGTTTAAGAACTCAGATCTACATCCCTCTTTTTCCCTTCTCCCATCTCTCACCTGTTTACCCCGGCCCTGTCCCCTGTTAACTGCAGCCCCTCCACGATGTGGTTCTGTTTTCTCCATACACAGTCAGCAGACCTCACACTTATTTCTAAGAGAGAGGGGATTTGCCATCCATATATAGGGCAGAATGAATTATGTCAGTGCTACTGGCACAGGTGCACCATAAAGTAACTGATTACTGAGAAGAGATGGAAGGGGGCATTTGAGGGTGGACTGGAATATAACAGATGGGAGTGCAGTGGGAGAGGGGGTGGGGGTGTTGAAGGGGGGTAATAGAAGGGGGAGGGAATTGGCAGAAGGGGAGGGGGGGGGGGGGGGGTAATTGAGGGATATTGATCAAAGGTTCAGAATTATTGACCCATCTTTGTGTGTGTGTGTGTGTGTGAGCTATTCCTATTATGTCATGCATGGGCTACCACCGTCCCACTACCCCTACCTCCACCTCCTACTCCCACCTCCTCCCCCACCCCCATCTCCACCCTTACCCCCTCCCCCACCCCCTCCTCCACCCCCTCCTCCACCCCCTCCTCCACCCCCTACCCACCCCACCTCCTGCCACCTGCCTGCTTGCCTGCCTGCCTTTCTGTCTTTCTGTCTCAGAGATCCAAGACAACTAATGATTCAAGAACAGTCTCTTGGGCAAAGAGACGGTCAGGAATGATGAGGAGTAATTCTCTAGTGCACTGCAAGTCCTCTAACTCCCAGCCAGTCAGCTCAGAGTGCATGATGCAGGTTTGCTCTGTTAGCTTATCTTCAGGGGTTGCAGCATGAGGGCTGTTGCTCCTGCCAAATGGCTACTGATGGGAGGTGGTCTCAGTCTCCATTCCTGCTCCCTCCCTCCAGGCTGGAGCAGGGGCAATGCTGTTTCTATACAAAGCAATGAACTGAAGTAGTGTGGCAGTGAGTGAGTGAGCAAATGAGGAAGCGGATGTGGGGTTGGGTGGAGGGAAGTAGATTGGAGGGCGAGGGGCCAGATATTGAGAGAGAGAGAGAGAGAGAGAGAGAGAGAGAGAGAGAGAGAGAGGGGGGGGGAGGGAGGGAGTGAGGGAGGGAGTGAGGGAGGGAGGGAGGGAGGGGAGGGAGGGAGGGAGGGAGGGAGGGGGATGAAGAGAGAGAGAAGAGAGAGAGAGAGAGAGAGAGAGAAGAGAGAGAAGAGAGAGAGGAGAGAGAGAGTAGAGAGAGAGAGAGAAGAGAGAGAGAGAGAGAGAGATGAGAGAGCGAGGGGGATGGGGGGGAGGGGGGGGGGGGGGGGGGGGGAGGCAGGCAGGCAGAGATTGTGTTTACCTTTGTGTTTCTTTGAAGTTGGGGAAGTGGAAGTTAGGGAAAACTACATGGGCACAAGTGTAGATATCTATGTGGTACACGTATGAGAATGTGGGTTACTGCCTTGGATGATAATGGCTGGGGAATTTTTCTCTTAATATGGCAATAAGGAATAAGAAAGTCATGCTGAGGATTTTTGTAATATTGGAGAGAAACGTAAATCCATGATTAGTGTTGCAATTAAGAAGAAAAAGGCAGAAGTGTCCTGTTTCCTGAACAGTGTCCAGATATGTCCCCATAGCATGGAATGTAATTTGTATGACTTTAGATATTCATGTACAAATTCATTTATTGATTTATTTATTATTTGCTCATGTGTGCAGCAGTTGCACTCTTTATTCATGAAGAAAGTCCATTTGAAATGTACACACAATAGCCTGCATTGCTATAGTGCTGTATCTGTGAAGCTGAGACCAAACAGGGACTTGTGCCCTGGGGTAGGTTAGGGGTCACATTATCATGCATGGAGAGTCTGAACTGACTGCCTCCCTCCATACACTCTGTGTACTGTGTGCTCCACATGAAGAGTCACAGAATGGATCTTTGGTTCCATTGTGGCTGCTGCATCAGGGACATTTGATTTCAAAGCAGAAGACTACAGTCATAGTGTGTGCTCATAGCATAGATGGCATAGAACACTTCAATTTCTGCAATGTGTGTGTGTGTATGTGTGTGAATGTGTGTACATATGTGTATGCACATGTGTGTGTGTGTTGTATAAATTTCTCTGTGCCTGTGTGTGTGTGTGTGTGTGTGTGTGTGTGTGTGTGTGTCCCCGTAGCTTTTTTCAGTGTGTGCTTTGTATATATATGTGTGTATATGCCTGTGTGTGTGTGTGTGTGTGTGTGTGTGTGTGTGTGTGTGTGTGTGTGTGTGCCTGCATAAATGTGTGTACATATGCACACATAATATGTATGCATGCAAGACTTTGTGTCTACTTTCACATTACTGCCATATATTTGATGGTATCACGCTAAAATATTCTAATGCCAAATCATGCACTTTAACTGGAACAGGGAAGTACTGTAGTACTTAGGAAGTGGCCAAATACAAAATATGCAATGGATTTTAGAATTGTTCAAAGCATTTTCACTTAAGTTAATGTGACAAATATTTTGCCCGTGTAAAGGTGGAAATTTTCGTGTGAGCAATGGGGCTGTAGTGCAAGACAGGTGAAGTAGTTGTCAGGAGACTGGAGATGGTGTTCCACTTCTTGCCAGAGGGTGGATGCAAATTAAGTCCCTGCAGATCAGCAAGGGAAACCAACAATTCTCTCTTCTGGTAGCAGAAATAACATTTTCTCCATTTAGGTGCAATTAAAATAGACTTCTAAAGAGGGACAGAAATTGAATGGGAATGAAAACACTGGAACAAATTCAATCAAAGCCTATTTTTAAAATCAGCATGCCACTAGGCTCCCCATCCCCCCTCCCCTCCACCCCCTCCCCCCTCTCCTCCCCCCCAAAAAGTTGTGGCTTTACTAACCTGACCAACCCCATTTTTCCTGCTGACCCAAAGCTTTTATTTGCTTGGGTGAAAAAATGAAGACAGTAAACGATCAGTGTTGATGAAGAAGAAGCTCATTAAAAACTACACTATTTGCTCTGCTCAGGAGCAAAACTTGAACAACATCTAGAGCATAGCATTGTTAAAATGAGAAACTTTTCCCGATATATATGCCCATGTTTCACTTTCTGTGTGTTGCATTCCTGTCTTGCTGTGCGTAGTATTGACATTTCTCTTTTCTCCTTTGCAGGCACTGTTTGAAGCAGATCCTTCACAGGTGAGTGATGCAGGGAAAATCTGGAAAGACTTGGTGATCGTGGCAGCTCGTGCCTAACTGGTGCCCACCTTGATAAACTCCTCCAGAACAATGTTAAAATTCAGAGACATAATAGGATAACATGATGAAGAAAATGGGAAACTCATGTATCAAAGGCTGTTTCAGCCTGAATTTACTATAAAATGATACCAACTGATATCAGTTAAAACTAAAACCAGACTCTTTCATTGCTGTCTGGTGTTAACCATATAAAAGTTCTACAAGAACTAACCAATTTTAGAACCCTGTTTAATTTAAACTTCTCACGCTGATCTTTTATGAGTCTGCCATAGATATATTCCAGATCTGCAACCAATAGACAAACTCAGATTTATCAAAGACAAGGAGTTAGAGGTATGTCAAAGTGAGAGGAAAAACACGACAGATAATGAGACTTTTTTGTCACTTCTGTGAAATAACTTGATTAGCAGACACACGGTTACCATCAGACAGTGACATTATGCTAATGGTCCGTGTCACCCATCAGCCAATCAAATGCTTCCTAATATACTGCTTTGGCATGTTAGTCTGGATTCAAAAGTCCTACTGAAAATCTGTATTCCAGCAGTACAGTCGGTGACCTGTTTTACATTGCAATTGACACCATGCCTGCAGCAATCCCAAACATTATGGTACACCTGAGGGACACCAAGCCTTGAACAACATGCTCTTGGACAATAACCCATTTCTCATGATGCTTCAGTATTCATGGACATTACAGTGGCATGGAACTTCGTGTCTTTAGAATGACTTGTTGATGAATTGCTTTTGTCTCAGAGTAACAGAATTTCAGTGGCTAGTGTGAAACAAAATGAAATATTGTGTTCTTCAGGTTAAGTATAACAGGAATAAAAAGAAACTGGTAAGGATTTTATAGTTTATTTTGTTTGATTGCACATGTTGGATGGTTGATGTTTTCTTCTTTTTAAAAAAAATCTCTTTCCTTGTACCTCTGGCAATTGTATTTAACTTTTTCTTCTGCATTTTCATGACTTTCAGATACTTATGTTTTGAAGTTCATTCAAGAACTGGTTTTATGTATCTAATTTTCTGGTTAGAAGCTTCCTGCATTCCTAATTCTGCATATCTGACATTAAATCAACTGAGTTTCTGAAATCCTAACTGTTCATACAAGAGCAATGAGTAAGTTACCTGGATTGTGTAGTACCGTAGATTTATCCATGCAGTCATAGAGCTGTATTAAACTTAAAGCATTGGTAATTTCCACAACAGATACGTTCATTCCATCGTTGTACATAGCTTGCCTTGCTCAAGGCTTCCTTTGACAGTTCCCCCACAAATTTGGGGTAAGAATAGGCCCACTGTATCTGTATACAATTTGTAAAGGTGAATAACTTGGGAAATTGTGGCGTGACTTGCTCCAACTATCTCACTCCAACAAAATTAGCCCGCAATCTCGGAGTCGTGTTTAACTCCGAGATGGACTTCTCCTGCCATATTACACGTGTGTGCCAGACATGCAATTTTCATCTGCTAAACATCAGCAAGATTAGGAAATACCTGACGCAGCCTGTCATCAAGACTTGTCACCAGTCTGGTCCTATCCAGGCTTGACTACGGGAATGCTCTATTGTACGGCATTCCATCAAAACACCTGGATCGACTCCAGGTCATCCAGAACAGAGTAGTGCGCCTCATCACTGGAGGCAGGAAGGACTGTCAAATGACACCACTGCTCCACAAACTTCTGGCTTCCTGTTAGGCAGCGTATAGCCTTCAAGATCCTCACTAAAACCTTCGAGTGCTGCCAGACCATTCCTACCGCCCCATTGTACCTGCAGCAGCTGCTCTCCCGACACTGCCCCCCTAGAAATCTGAGGTCTGGTGCTTCTCATCTCCTCCGGGTGCCACCGACAAAGGCTTTGTCAGGGGATCGAGCTTTCTGCTCTGCTGCACCAGTCCTATGGAATCAACTGCCAGAGGCGTAGCGTCAGGAGCCAAAGCAGAAGAATTTCAGAGGAAGCCTCAAGACGTGCCTTTTTCGCCAAGCGCGTCTTGCTGACTAGGGGATCCTTGTTGACCCCTACTAGGGACATCCTAGAACCATGGAAAATTCGTGACATTTTTTGTGTGTGTGCATGCGCCACTGAGCAGCCTTTGGGCTGGAAGTGCGCGCAATATAAGTACATTATACATACATACATACATGGTCAATAGTCTAGCATAGCCTACAAAGACTGACAGGCAGTGAAGCTTCATTCATGTATTCATTCCCATGAAAGTGCATGCTGTTCCCCAACAGAGCCACACTGATGCCTCACTGAAGCGGTTCCTGCGGGCCTTTGGCTCTGTAGACCTGGCCTTCAAGATGATCATCAAGTGCAACAAGTGGCGACGGGAGTTTGGGGTGGAGGGTCTGTCACCAGATGATGAGGACATCATGCAGGAAATAGCCACTGGCAAAGTGCATATCTTGCGCCATCGGGACAGCAAGGGCAGGTAACTCTTGATGGAATACATCTGCCTTGCATTTCTCTCAGCGTTTGATGGACTTTTTCGGGGGTTGGACCTTCATGACACATGCACATTTTGAATGGGAATTGACTGGTGATTGAAGGAGAATGTAACACCATGTAACCGCAGTAAAAGATTGATCAGGAGTCCCAGTGATGAGGGCAACAGAGCAATGTTGCCTTCCTTAGCCCTTGGCATATGGTAGAGTTTTGTGGAAGTATGGCCACGTGTCACATGCAAATACTGAGTAAGATTTAAACAGTGATTGAGGGGGGGGATTTAATGTTACTTGCCAGCCAGATGTGGGTGATATCAATAGTCATTATTTCAAATTACTACCTAGATAGTTTCTATGTGAAATAACAACCCGTATGTATCATCTGTGCTGTGTATGTCATAAGGCTTTGTTCCTCTCAGCTGAGAGTGTTAAATTCTCTTGCTGTTCTGCCCCCACTAATGCAATGTTTAGTTATGAATACTCTATCTGTGTTGATTTCTTACAGACCTGTGGTGTATGTTGCTGCAAGAAAACATAATGTCTATGAAAGGGACATTGACAAATTCACCAAATTTATTGTCTACATTTTGGTGAGTTCAATTGTATGTTTTTTTATTATGTTCCATCCATGTGATTGAACATGCTTTGGATAATTTTGTAGTATAATTTTAAAGAGAATATTCAGTTCATGGATACAGTGAAAATGTTTTCATGATTTTAGCTGAAAAAAAAGAAAGATGTAGATGGTTTATGTAACATTAAATGATAAACTCAGAATGTGTTATGTGTTTTTGCATTAGACAGATGTAACATAATAGGCCAGAGCTATTCAATAACCCCTTCATCATCTGGATATTTATGGCAATATAATTTTAATTCCATCAGCACAAGGAAAACTTTAAATTGTTTGCTGTTGTAGAAGAAGAAAATTAAAAAGATAGTGAATAAACAAAATCTGAAGAATTTGATTTTTATTAATTGACATTTTCCTTTATCAAGTACAGAATTTCAATGTTGTTTTCCTTGTATTGGCAGGAAAACGCCTGCAAGCGATGTGACGAGACGGTCATCGACAATCTGTGCATCCTGTTTGACCTAAAGGGCTTCAGCCTGTGCAACATGGACTACCAGTTCATCAAGAATCTCATCTGGCTTCTGTCCAAGTTCTACCCAGAGCGTCTGGGAGTCTGCCTCATCATCAATTCCCCACTCATGTTCACCGGATGCTGGGCAGTCATCCGGCCCTGGTAAGTGCTCTGTCTCTGGCCCTAGCAAACAGATCCCAATTGCATGACATGCACACCATGACCTGAATGATGGGTGTAAGATCAGACCTGAACATATGGAAGATGGCTTGAATTTCTGCTTGAAGTTATAAGTACATTCTTGTGCAGTTTTTCCCTTGAGGGCTGGGACAAGAATAGACCCACTATGTTTCCCTAAGCAATGTGTAAGAGGCGAATAGCCAGGGATACATCAAGACTTCATTTGCTCTTTCTCCAACCGCCACTTGTGATTGTCACGGTCAGTGGCCTTACTTGGCCTGCAAAGGCTGCTGGGCTGCAAAACTTCATTCATTCATTTATTCATTCATTCCATTCATTCATTCATTCATTCATTCATTCATTCATTCATTCATTCATTCATTCATTCATTGCATGGTATTTTCCCTTGTGATACAATGTTTGACTTAGTTGTTTTAAACTGCAGAATGGATCTGTAAAGTTGGTCTCAATCACTTGCAGTGCAGAAACAGCAATCCATCAACCTCTGTATAGCTACTGAGGGCCAAGGGGTCTGGCAAGGCTGACTGAATTGTAGACTATCATACAGGCGGAGCAGCTTGTTGCCCCTCCATCAGCTGGAACCCTTAGTTGCTGGGCTTTTGGGGCCTGCTCTAGTAGCTCCACCACGGGGCCTGCTCCAGTAGCTCCACCACGGGGCCTGCTCCAGTAGCTCCACCACGGGGCCTGCTCCAGTAGCTCAGCCGGGGGCAGCCCCAAGCAGCCAAAGAGGCTTGCTGGGGGAAATTGAGACAAGATAAAACTATCAAGGCCAAATCATTAGTTTGACTCACCCTGGAAGATTGCCTCCAGCTAATGCTCATCAATAAACCAGTCTACATACATCATACCATGTCCCTGTGAAATGTTTTTACACTCACTTACCAATCAAACAACCCTTTACTCACCATTCCATCAGGCATTCACATCTTGGACTTGTTGGTGAATGTATGATGGTTTGGCTTGCTGCTGTAGTACTAGCTTTCATATGAGTAGCCAGATTGATTTTGTTCTGGGTCATGGGAAATTGGATAGAGAGGTGTAAGCCATGAGTGGTCTCCCTTGTGTCCTTGAATGATGCTTTAATTTAGCCATTGTTGTGAAATGTGGCAGACGACGTGGGAAGCTTCATTTATTTGAATGGTACATGTATTAGAGTAGAGGTTGAATATTTGGAGCAATTAAATAGTGCATGCGCACTGTTATTTGTAAATTAATTTGCATACACTTCTGAGAGATTTTTTTAAATACTGGAAGCATTCTGGGTCACTTTACTTACATTCTCCTGTGCATCTTCTGAACTCTACAAGTTGAATTTACCACATGCTCTCTATTTGTAACAAATGACTGCATTTTGGTTGTAATGCCTTTTGTTAGTTATTATCCAGGGCCCGTATTCACAATGGCGATTTATCGGCAATTTATTTTAACCCCGATTTATCTCTAAACTCAGACGATTACAACTGCCTGTTCCGCTCTCCCTTGGCTGGAAACCAGTATATATAGCAAAGCGCAACCTAGGATCCTCTGACGAGCATACCTTATCTAACCGATCAAGATAACGCGGGGCTAGGGGATAAATCGAGTGTTAAAAAGATAAATCGCCGTTGTGGATACGGGCCCTGCTTGTGTTTGTTTCACATAGCATGTGTGTTGGAGTCTACCCTAGTGTCTACTCTGCATTTTGTATGGTGCTGCATCAATTTGTTTATGGGGCATTCCATCTCAAAGGCAAGACATTGGTGTCAAAAATGGTCATTTTTCTTATATTTAACCCATTATGACCAGATGCTACGAGATATAAATTTTTTAATGAGTGTTGTCAACTTTGTGTTTTTTCCTGAAAAACCTCAGGTTTTAGGAAGCCATTTTCATCATACGCCGTAGGTCATAATGGGTTAAATTACATTTTGAGATTATTGCATTTTCAGAATCTTATCAACCGTCTGGTTTATTAATGTCAAGTTTTTATTGCCATACCTGAACAGGAACACCTTGTATTCCTTAAAACATGCCAAACCACTCCCTGATAAGGTTGGGCTCAGTTCACTTCATCACAAAATTGTCATATCTTGAAGGCAAGTGCATTTTTAGCTGCCTGCTAAATATAGGTCACATCTTGACCCAGATTTTTCTGCCCATGCTTCCCCATCAATGTTTATAAGAATCTGCAAAATTAAAAAGTTCGGAGAAATACTGCAGGGTAGAAAACCTTGTATGAAAGAGGACACACATATCATATATATAATGGCCATCCTCTGGAAGCCTTCTGATAGACTGCACATGATGTACAGCCTTTTCTACATGTCTGTGCACATCCTCATATGCACACATTACAAACATGAAAATGATCACCTACATGTACATGCATGTACATTTGCATGCACGCATAGTCTCTGAAATGCATTTGACTTCTTCCAAACATTCAAGAATGTGAATCAAGTGGAAGGAGCTGTTGGGACTGCATTTTGAGCTCGTTCCCTTTTTGAAATCAACGTCCTCTGGTAGCAGGGTTAAAGTGGGTTGCATTCTTTGCTTCTGCGCTGCAGGCTGGATGAAGTCACGGCCAGCAAGGTGACTTTTGCCAGCAACATGGAGGACCTGGCTGCCCACATCCACCCTGATGCTATTCCCCCTGATGACTGAGTCATGGCCACACTTCAGCAACAGCAGCAGCAATTGCAAGTGGTTGTAGAGGGCAAGCTTTTTTTGGGGAAAATCACACAGAGTCAGGCAATTCCTTGTGGTCCAACAACTTTTTAGGGTCTTGAAGACTTCCAGGTCCTGGTCTTTCTAGGTTCTTCTGGAAGGCATGGGGCTGGGTTGTCAAATGAAAGGGGAGTACATTCATTGTTTTTCTTCTTCTCACTCTTTCACTGATTTGTGATTTCCTTTTCTATGTAATTGTTTGAGGGTTGTTATTTTATTGTACCTTTTCCCCTCCATTCTATTGTTGTTTGAGGCTGTGATGGTGACTTGGTTGTGATAGTGCAGCATGGCACAGGTACGATTTCTTTCTTTGTTTTTTAGTTTATTGTTAAACTAATAATAAGCAGAGATAGAGAGACAGAAAAAGGAAGAAGTAAAAATGAACTGCATATTTCCCTAGAATGGAAATTGACATCTGATACTTTCAGGATACTTTCTTCCACAAATCTGATTTGGCAGTTTGCAATACTTTATATTTCTTGACTTGTAGTAAATGAGTGAATTGAGCAGACCAGATGCAACAAATAGATGTGTGGTGTTTGGGAGGACCATTGTATAGCATTTCAAAACTGAGCTACGCACTGCTTTTATTTTGCATTATTGCTGTTATTTATACAAGTTTTGAGACAGCTTTCCTTTAACAGTTCATCAATCCACTGTGATTTGTAATGGAAGTATACAAGTTTGGTCGTTGTGTATGGTGAAATAAAGAGGAATTTTGTTGTATATTCAACCAGTACTGAGTACTGTATTATTTCTTGGTATTATATATGTAGTGATTTTCTTCCACATGCAACTTTCTTTTCAAAACCTTGGCATGTTATACTGTTAAGTTACTCAAATGTATAATTTTGTTAAATTTTGATTATAGTTCATGAGGAAATAGTTGTCAATCTTTCTTTAATGTATTCATAGATTGATAATTGGTTTATGATGCATACAGCATTGCAGGTTGTTGTGCCTCTATTGTCTTTTGACTTGTTAACCTAATGATTTTTAAGTACAAAATTTTTGTGTTAATCACTTATTATATGACTTTCTGTATGGAATATTTGAGATATTATTTGCACTTGAGATCATCCAAACAAGGTTGTTTCTTCATCTTATCTGTGAAGTAATTTGTGTATTAATTTTTCTGTTTTAAAATCTCACTAGGGCAGCAAAGTTTGTTGGTAGCATCTGAATCAAATGGTCATGCTGAAATCACATGAAGCTGAATGTCACAATGTAAAACTGAAGGTCACTGTTTTGTATAGATTATTTTGTTATCTTTCTTTGTAAACTCTTGCTGTTTGGTTTTGAGCTGCAGCTGACTTGACCTCGGTCCAGCATCCCTGTGGTTTCTGCAAGACAATCATAAGGAGGTGGTGCTTATTATGAAAGCTAAACTGTCATATGCAAGGTTTTGGTTTGATGCCTTATAGTTTGGAAATTATGATTGGAACTCAACTTAGAATATGTCATGCTTTAAGTTGTATCAGTCCTCTTTCACCTTTGCATTATGACATTTATCAGAGATGTGACTCTTTTCAAAAATATAAATTCTTATGTTTTGTAAGATGTTGTGTACAGAGTAACTAATAAAAAGTCAAATTGACATCGGAACGAAGGGCTTTTACCCAGATTTTTAGACAGAGGATAAATTCTGCCTTCAGTGTCAAAAAACAACATTGTGAGGGTTGCATGCCAGGAATTATTTTGTTCTTTCTGTCTTCTTTCTTTCTTTATTTCTTTCTCTTCCTTCCTTCCTTCCTTCCTTCAGAAAGGGAGAGAGACTAGAAAAATTTTGGTCACAGAAACTTTGCCATATGAAAGGCTGCTAGATAAGGAACATTGAGGTATGTTTAATGAAATATTTGCTGGGTCTTCTAACTCACCTGTGACTGTGTTTTCTGTAGGAGCCTTTAAAAAGCATATAGTTTTCAAGCTGTATACCAATATATTTTGATTATTCTACTTGAAAACATGTAGGTGGAGTTCGACATTATTTAGATGGACCAAAATGTCAACATCACAGAAATTGTCACCGAAATCATTAAAATATCATAGGATAAATCACAATGAAGCACACTTTTCCCTTACATTTTTTTTTCTTTTGGCATTTGTTGCTATCAGATGAACTTACGAAACCTTGATGGCATTTGGATGTCAGCGTGTGTGTGATTAGTTAATGTGCAGAAATGCCCTGGTGGTGGGAGTCGAATCACCTCATGCATAGGCCTACTGCTTATTTTGCAAGGTGAATCTCCCAATTCTATACATTTGTTACATTGCTAGAATCTCAAATATTGCATGTGGTTACGGTTGTTATACGTTTTTAGACATTCCTTTGTTCATCAGAAGCCTTTTACTTTTAGCACAAGTTTGGTGCATGTGATATTGTGCATTTCAGATCTGGTCTTGTTTACATGTGGCATTTGTAACATTTGCACACTAACTGGGGTTCCATTGCAAAGAATAAGTTGTATTCAAGACACCAGCACAAATCATCTGTGTGGCCAGTTAGCACAAGAGTATTATCTTTCTGCAGTAAATAGAGTTCCTTTTTAATAAGAAAATTAAGTAATCTATCGACTTCTCAACTTGTGTTGCGACATTGCTCTTTGTGTGTGTGAATAATTGTGAAATCTGTTAATCCTTACTTTATAGAAGAAATGTACAAAAATGCATCATGGGTCTCGGCTAACCATCCAACATGATTTCAAGACACACTTAGTAAATTGACTTATCTTCCTATGACATTATATGGGAAAGTTAAGTGAGTGCGAGTAGGGCAGAGTACTCCAGTGAGTGACCACATCTCCTTAAATTGAAGTTAGCATTAATATGCAATTATTTCTTTAAAAATCAAATTGACAGTGTTGCATTTTGGTAATACAGAATCTGTATGTATGTTTGTAATATTTGTGGATTGATTCTTTGTATCTAGATGTAAAAACTAAATATTTGCTCAGTCTTGACTTTCTGCAAAATCGGAATTCTCACTGATGTGGGTTGATCTTTTGCACGTAAATTGTCATATATAATGCAGCCATCTATATTTGCTGTCTATATTTGAGAGTGTCCAACACTGTGTTCGGATTTATGTGCTTATATTTTCTTGTGACAATTCTAATACTGTAGAATGCAATATGTACTTCTCTGTGTGGAGTTTGGTCACAAGAACAGTTTTAAACTGGAAGCTGTGATAGTAATGGCGGTTTCCTGGTCTAACTAATGTGATTTTTGGGTGCCCTTATTTGCATTCTGGTCTACCATGCACCAGTGTCTGTGGGAGAGTTGTTCCAGTCATTGTGCACCTGGAAGAGGCCCGGTAATTACTGCAAATTTTTCAATTTTTGTCAATGTTATGGTGCAACTGTTGAAGTGTCCATATTTTGTCACAGTACAAGAAAAAAAATCCATATTTTTGGATTATGATTGGCCTCCTGTTCTAATTTTCTTACTTATTTACTGGTGTGACACAAATATTAACATGATGTGTGGTTCACTTATACTTGTGTGTGTGTGCACTGGGCATTGTGTTCTGCAAGCTTGTGTGCATGTGTATGCATGCATATGCAGATTTGTGTGTGAAAATGCAAGATAGAGACCTAATGTCTTAATTATAATTTACTAATGAATATGAATCATTGCAAAATTGAAATTGTGGTTTAGCAAGTGATTATCACACTATTTATCTCAGAACACCATCAAAGACTGTTACTTCTTTCATACCTGTTAAATTAAGAAAACTGCTGCAATGTTTTAAAGTCATAAGATATTTTCTGTGACATGAACATTTTGTAACCTTGATGTGTGAAATATTATTCACTCCGGAACACTTACACTGAAATAGAGAGCCAATAGAATTCAACACTACAGGCACAAGACAGAACAAAGGGCACACCCTTGTTAGTATGTGTACATCCATTTATTCAACATTGCATCTGTAAACACAGAGGACTGATGATACAAATGCAAGAGATACTTAAGACAAGATATGATTGAGAGAGTAGAAAATTCAGAGAAAAAAATCCTGCCACTCTGCAAATCCCTTTTAGACAAAACATGCATTTCATTCGACAAGTGTGACATTGGAGTGAACAGGCAGAACAGTGAAAGGGTAATTATCATGCCTTGGGTAGTGCCACTCCTCAGGTTTACTATGCAGCTGTGTAAAGAGGACAGACCTGGTAAGTCAAAGATCAAGGCCGCTTGATCACTACTGGTGATCACTTGAAGAAAAAGATAAGAGAAATTCAGCCATGACTTCCCCAGTGCCTCCCAACTTGATCACATGTTTACTGCATGCTATGTCAACACAATTATGACGGGCAAAGCTTAATTGTACTATTGGAAATTGGAATGCTGCCACTGCTGTATTGCTACACCAGTACAAAAACTAAAATCAATTATTCCAGTAACTTTCGTTTTCTTCATCTTCTTCCAATTTGCTATTGAAATTGTGACCGTGGGTTCAAATGAACAGATCAAAAAATTTGAAACAATTTTGTGCCTCTTAACCCGATTAACACAAAGTGGTGTTAAAAGAGAAGCATTTTCCCCCATTAAGTAACAAAGATACAACTGTTTGACGGTGGTATTGTGTACAGCAGCATATGGAATAGCTAATATGCTAACTGAATCATTTGACAGTACTGTACATGTACATCTATCATGAAAGTGATATGCAACTTAAATCAATGATAAGACTGCTAAAATGAACAATTGGTTGGTCCCGTTTTCTGCCTTTTTGTAACTCGTCATACAAAATGTATTTTAAAGCTGAATAGGTCCCCTGGTACTTGCTTTCCCTTCTTGTCGCTGTCAGTCTCCAGTTTTCCAGGATTCATGACATAGCAACCTAATTTGAATGTGGACTACATGAATACAGAAATATCTGTGGTATGATGCATACAAATAACAGGAATAACACATGAGCTGAGAATCACTTCTTTTCAAGATTGGTCAGGCAGCAAAAGCGAATACTATGCTAATACTTTCGTTTATTCCTCGCGCTCATGAAACCTCCACAGACACAAGACAGCAAGACCTCAATGCTGTCCTGATAAGGATGAAAATGGAATGATGCCTGCCACATCCAAATGATGAAAATCAGATCTGTTTCAATGAGGTCTAAACATTTCTGAAAGAATTGTCTAATCACCAGGTTAAATTTCATTACAAGGCAAGCAAATTTAAATCATCTGAATTCTGCCACTGTGCTGCAGAGTACAACATTTGCATAGGCTACAGATTCATTTGAGACTCGTTAGAAAGTCTTAAATCGGTCAGCTCACGCTGAAAACCACCTGCTGACCTAGTTTCGATCACAGCCACACGGCAGCTGCGATGGTGAACAAGCGCCGGATGATGATAGCGATGCAAGATGCGTTGCTGCTAAAGGGAAGTAACTCTGGTTAGTCCATGATACTCCGGGTCTTGCCAAAGTTAATTCCCTTTTGCGAGGCGCCGGCGTTGGATCCATACTGCAGCCCGATCACCGTAGCGCCTGCCTTGAGCTTCTCCTCGTCGAAGTTGCGCGGGTTGTGAGCAGATTCTCTGGGGCCCAGGGCAGGACCAGTGTATCCCGCACTTTGTGCCTGGAAAAGAAGTAGTAGACTGCTAGTCTCTGGGAAGGATGTGAGGGGTGATATCGTCACACAGAGAAGGTGCAGGAGCAGGAGGAGATGCAGGAGTATTATGGAGAAAACCAGCAATTAGAACAGAGAGGCCAGATTGATAATAATAAATAATAATATAGTTTATTTATGCACATACCTTCCCTTGACAGGCAGGCTCATGGGGTTTACAATCCAAAGAATCAACACACACAACTGCTCAACACCACATTCCTACAAAAACTCACACACTACACATACAAACAAAACAAAAACTAAAATCCAATAGCACAAACTATACAATATACACAGCACTTGCAGGCAAGGTCAAGTAAGGCGAAAGCTCAACGGGAAAGGCGGATCAGAAGAGGTGGGTCTTTAGAGCACTTTTGAACTGGGGCAGAGTGTCAGAATGACAAACTGAGATAGGAAGACTATTCCAGGTTACAGGTCCAATGTAGGAGAAGGCATGCTGTCCTTGAGTTTTCTTGTTACGGTGGGGGACCTTAAGTATTCTAGAGTCAGCAGCTGAGCGTAGAGATCTGGAGGGAGTGTAGACTGTAAGAATTTCTGTAAGAGCGTGTGGTGCGGTGTTGTTGATGGCCTTGAATATCCAAGGAGCATAGGCGAAAGGAGAAAAGGGGAGAGGTGGTGTGATGGTTGCCCATCAGTGGCTCTCTTGTGTCTTAATTAGACAGATGCTATGAAATGAGGACCGAGGGGGTCGCATCGTGTGTGGGCGGTCAAATTAGTTCCCACAGGGGTCATCCACTCTCAGAGGGAAGTCTCCGTCATCACCTAGGGTTGGTGATAAGATAACGCCCTGGCCCTCGCTCGCCCTGATGCTCCCACTTGCCGGTGCGGGACCGGGGGGTCCTCTTTCCCAGACAGCGTTCCAGGCTGGGGGGTCGCCGGAGGGAGGGGGTGCAGCGGCCACAGAGAAGCGTGCTCAGAGAGTGAAACATTAGAATCATCACTTCGGCTTTAACATCCAAGCCACACGCAGGTTTTCCGAAGTCCCGGCTGAGACAAGTGCTGCCGACCTGTCTCAGAGGTGCCTGCCTAAAAGATGCTGTGAACTCCTCCAAAGAAGACAGACTCCCTCCACCTCTACGAGTTTAGCGAAAACAGACTGGTTAGGAAAAGAACTGACTTTTGTTTCGTCGTTGGATCTTGGTGAGCATTGACCTTTCTTCACATTGAACAATTGACTTAGAACTAAGAACAAATCATTTCAATTTTCCTTTTTATTCGGCTGGCCTAGAAATTCTAAGTATTCACAATTGAAATCCAATAATAACCTTCTTCTTATGCATGCCTTGCATGATTGAAATACTTTATTCATTAAATTTATTATTATCTAAATCTCGCTTGTTTTCTCCTTGGTTGTGAGAGAAGAGTGAATGAAGCATGTAAGAGATTTTGTGTCTACAAGTCTAGCCTCAAGTGTAAAGTAATTACACAAACTCATAATCATCATACCCCTAGACTCTGCGAGGTTGGGCTTGTAACAGTGGTCATAATGTAGGAAAAAATCGCAAATCTTTAGAAACATAATCAACAATATCAGTGCCATTTATAACATGGTGTTCATGTCACGTTCCATCCCAACCCATACTCACTTCTACAGTAAACATTAGTTTTTGAAAGAACACTTATCAAATGGTTACAAAATACCAACCAACCACTGACTGACCGAAAGACCAGCCAACCAAGCAATTACTCTAAGTGACCTGACCGGCAGAACAACCAAAGCTACTGATGCAAAAGTGTGAGTATAGAAATCATCTGATGTAAGCACAGGGTCGGCGCCTCTGAAGAGTGCCAAAGCCCAGCCACTCACTCTTCGTCCCAGGGCGTGGATGGTGTTGATGACTTGAACCATGTTCTGCTTCTCGTACAGGTCCACTGTCTGGAAGAGGTCCGTCTTCTGCACACCGTAGGCCGTGGCAGCGTCCAGGAATAAGGAGATATTTTCCATCATCTTGAAGGCCATCTTGGTCTCATTGACCTTCTTCACTGCTCCTGGCTCCAGGGCATTCATCAGCCTGGGGGAGACGTATAGTGAGGAGCATATAGGAAGTATGGAGGCAGGTGGGCAGGTTGGTACACTGATGAGGGGAGAGATGGGATGAATTGAGATGGGATGGAGGAATTGATGCAAAGGTGGGATGGTGTGGATAGGAGGGATGGAATGGGATGGAGAGAGGAATGACTGGAGGAGTAAGCAGATGCATGGATATCAAGGTGGGTAGATGGTGGCAGGGTGGTTGGCTGGCAAGCTGGAATGATGGATAGATGGATGGATGGATGGATGGATAGAAAAAGGATAACACTGAGTAATACAAATGATAGGTAACATAGGTATTACTGACAACCAGTTGAAAATGACAGCCCATGCTGCAGGAACTCTAAACTGAATGGGAAAGAGAGAGAAAGCATTGATCACAAACCAACCTGCAGAGAATGACTCCATCCTTCAGGTTTCCATGCAGGTCATCCATCCCCGCCTGCGAAAGAGAAAAGACAAAACTGACATGGGCACGATGTACGGTCGCAATCTCTCTGTAGAGGTACACCGCTCAGGCAATGCATGCTGATTTCATTTTTCAAACCAAGCTGGATCACATATACACTACATTTGCAATATTGTTTTCAACATTTCTGAACAAGATAAACAGTCCCAAGCAGTCCATTTACCATCATTATTCCATCATCCCTTCCATCCCTCCCATCCCCAACCCCCTCCCCCGCAACACATACACACACACACACATACAGATGAGAGAGAGAGAGGACTGGAGGACACCTACCCCCTCCTGCAAGCCATAGCCGTTGATTTGTCCCTGCAGCACTGCACAGATCCAATCTCTGGCCTGCAGCTCCAGTTCCTCGCTGTACTTGCCCTTGATCTGCAGCACACAGAACACAGCACTGCAGCACAGCTCGCAGCACACAGCACTGCAGCACACAGCACTGCAGCACACAGCACTGCAGCATAGAGCACTGCAGCACACAGCACTGCAGCTCACAACACTACAGCACCGCAGCACACAGCACGGCACTCCAGCACGCAACACTGCAGCAACCATGCAGTCTGCTGGGACAGGGGCACTGGCGCTTCTTATGACGTGATTATGTAAATCTTGTCATGTCTGTAGCTGTACATCCAACTATTAGTCGTATGTTCTAGTATAATCAACAGCCAGCCATAACCTTCCTTTCTGTAATGATTTCGTTATCTCTTTATCTGCCTGCCCACTTTGTCTAACCATCCTTCTATCCGTCTGTCTGTCTGTCCGTTCGTCCGTCTGAATATCGTTTATTTGCGTGTTAGTGTTTGCATTCTGTTTCTCTGTTCCCTCGTGTTTCCGTCCGCCCTTTCGTTCGCTTTTCTGCCTTTCCACTTTGTAGATCTGTCTGACCGTCCTTGCGTCTGTGTGTGTGTGTGTGTGTGTGTGTGTGTGTGTGTGTGTGCGTGCGTGCTTGAGTGCGTGTGTGTGTGTGTGTGTGTGCGTGTGTGTGCGTGCGTGCGTGCGCGTCTGTCTGTCTTTGTCTGTCTGTCTGTGTGTGTGTGTGTGTGTGTGTGTGTGTGTGTGTGTGTGTGTGTGTGTGTGTGTGTGTGTCTGTCTGTCTGTCTGTCTGTGCGTGCGTGCGTGTGTGTGTCTGCCTGCCTGCCTGTCTGCGTGTCTGTCTGTCTGCCTGTCTGAGTGTCTGTCTGTGTGTCTGCGTGTGTGTGTGTGTATGTGTGTGTGTGTGTGTGTGTGTGTGTGTGTGTGTGTCTTTCGGAATGTTAGTCTGCAGGGCGTGTCACGTTTATTTTCTAACAAACACACAGATCCCCACATGTGCTGTGAGCACGAGTTTTACCATTCCTGAACACAACAAACATGTCCTCGTGGGGAGGTCTGTAATCCCTATCCCTACCTTCATCCCAAAACCAACGTGCAACGCGGTGTCTCCAGCCCACACGTACCTTCCTCTGCACCTCGCCAGTCAGGCCATAGCCGCGCGGTCGGTTCGCCATCAAGTATCTGCAGAGCAAAAAGAATTAAGCGAGTCAGGAACCGTGAGAGCAAAATACTGGAACAATCCACATGCCCGCTGTCCACATGGAAAAGAAAGGGGTTTTCTCGTTTTCACATCCCTGTCACCCCTCTGAGTTGGTATTAGAGTGATCGGGTGGGGGTAGGTGGGTGAGGGAGGGGGGAGGGTGAAGAAGGAGGAGGAGGAGGACGAGGAGGGGGGAGGGAGGAGGAGGAGGGAGGTGGAGAGAGGTGGGTGGATGCGTGGAGAAAACTGTCCGTCTGCTTGCTACTGTGTGTGTGCGTGTGTTTGCTTAGTCGCTGAAAAAGAAAGAAAGAAACCACACAAAACTCAACCCCATGACAGCGATGCCAAAGCAGGCAAAAGGATGCCTGTTGCTTACAGCAAAGACCATACATTACTAATGTATAGTCTTTGCTTACAGTTACAGAGAAACGGTTCCTCTACCGAATAAACGACTGTTCGTACTTTATCGACCACATTCGCCTTTCCATCCAAGCAAGTACTACACAAAGGTAAATCACACTGCTTCACTACCCTGCTTATCTCCGAAACCGTAGACACAGTCCTTTCGGCAGCGAAGAAAAGGACACAGGCAGAGTATATCGTTTATGGTGATGGCCGTAAGTAGTAATGGGAGAAAACCTAATGTATGATACGGGTATAGTGGTCAGTTTTGGTGTCGAGTAAACAACTGGCGGACACGAGGTCAACCGTTATCCACATGACTGTGGGACCCAAAAGTCGCCTGGAGGTAGGGGGGGGGGGGGGGGGAGAGAGAGAGAGGGGGGGGGGGGGGGGGGCGTTGGGGATGGAACAAAGAGACGGGCATGAGTAGGGGGGAGGGAAGGATTAGAGGAAGACGATGGGGGGATAGGTGGTAGAGGAGCGGGGCATAATTTAAGGTGAATACATTCATAGACACTCACGGAAGTGTTAATATTTTACTGGGTTATTAACACTTCGCCCTGAGGGTGGGACAGGAATATTTTGCTCGAGGGGTACTATCAGACCCAGCAAGAGATGAAAATGGAGAGTTAGGGGTCAGTGAGGGGAGGGGGGCGGGGAGGTATTGAAGAGAGGGGGATGGGGGGTTGGGGGTTAAGGTTGAGCTTCAATTTTCATCCGGTCGTTGAGTGCGCCGGAGTTGGCTGGTAGAGGAGCATTTACTCCTGTTAACAACGCAACTTGGCTAAGCGTCTGATCCCCGACCCTAGACCAACACTCACCCTCACTCCCTTTCCCCTCCTCTTCCCCCTCTCTCCCCCCCCCCCCCCCTATCCCCCCTTTTCTTTTATCAGGGGTGCGGGGTAGATTGTCGTCCCCACCCTGGGTAGCACTGACTATCAACTAGGGCTAAGCCTCTGTCTGCCTGCCTGCCTCGCTCCGGACAACAGCAGCTCGACACCCCACCCTCCACACACACACACCCGCCCATATCCCCTTTTTATGCCGGCCAGGTCAATGTTATCTTTAGAGCCCCTTTTTGCCACAACATGCCTTTTCTGTCTCTCTGCTTGACCACTTTCAGTAGTTGTGCAAACATGTGAGTGCAGAAAACCCGCAAACCATGGGCAGTCGATGCATTACATTTTCGAGAGAGCGACAATAGTGAACGTATTTCAGTGAGATGGAGCCACTTCAGTTGTGTGAGAGAGAGCCACTGGCGAATGTTGTGTGAGAGAGAGCCACTGGTGAATGTTGTGTGAGAGAGAGAGAGAGGGAGAGAGAGAGAGAGAGAGAGAGAGAGAGAGAGAGAGAGAGAGAGAGAGAGAGATTGATTCTTTATTTTGATTGAGAGAGAGAGAGAGAGAGAGAGAGCCACTGGTGAATGTTGTGTGAGAGAGAGCCACTGATGAGAGAGAGAGAAAGAGAGAGAGAGAGAGAGAGAGAGAGAGAGAAAGAGAGAGAGAGAGAGAGAGAGAGAGAGAGAGAGAGAGAGGTGGGGAGGGGAACAGAGAGAGAGAGAGAGAGAGAGAGAGAGCCACTAGTGAATGCGGTGTGGAGAGAGAGCTACTGATGAGAGACAGAGAGAGAGAGAGGAGAGAGAGAGAGAGAGGGAGAGAGAGAGAGAGAGAGAGAGAGAGAGAGAGAGAGAGAGAGCCACTGGTGAATGCAGTGTGAGAGAGAGCCACTGGTGAATGCAGTGTGAGAGAGAGCCACTGGTGAATGNNNAAATAACGGTGGGAGTGGTAACCTGCGCGTGGTGTCACGCTATTGCTTGCGTCACAATTTTTTTAATTTTTACCTGGTATCTCTGAAAAACATACAATTGAGTAGTAATACGAGGTTTTCTCATTTTATTAATGATTTTCTGCAAAAAAATAATTTTAAACATTTATTGGCAGGCTTTTGTGACACCACATCATGCAGGTTACCATCATGGCCACCCCCCCTAAGATCTGAGTTTACATTGCAAGAAAAAAATCTACTGATTTTGTGTTAACATATTCAAACAGATAGAGTTGTTCACTTTGCAATGCCATAAGATAAAATATTGCACTAGAAAATTTCAAAATTGGGTCTATTTCCCCCTTTTAGGCACGAGGAGCAAAGAATGACTCAAATGCAAAAACTTCTGCACGAGTCTAGTATTCATGAATAGACACAAATATAATTTCAGAGTGTGTAGTCTCATCCACACATAAAGTTCTATGCACGAGCCAAGCTTGAGCAAACTTTCTGCAGGAACTGTATTGAGCTCGACAGTAGCTGCATATATACATGCATTCAACTACTGCCCTTAGCATTACATTCCTATGCCCACAGAGTGGCAAAATAACACTACGCCGATCCAAAGAGCCCCATAAAATCTAGACGCAGTGCATGCCGTGTTAAGCAAACATTCTACCCTGTTGGGACTTCATAAATCCATATCGTTAAGTCATTCAAATCACTCCGTGACGCACAAACAAGAAACTCAAAGCGGCACGGCAGACATTCCATGAACAGCAGCGATAAGCAAGGAATGCGGGCACCATACTAGAGATCCCTTGCTAAGGAAGACCACTCTAACCTATCTCTCAGGATGCAGACCCCCATAGGGCTTCCGGTGACGTCACCAGTTCAAGAGAGCAGCGACAGTGGGTCTAATCTCTGTGCGGAACATCAGTCAGCTAGACTTGTTAGACATTAAATTGATGAGATATGGTAAAGTTTTATGCAGAATGTATCTTTCTGCTTATCATTAATCTTTGAAAGTCCTTCACTTTCTGTACCATTTCCAAAAACTTTCCAGGGCAAAAAGGGAGAAAACTTAGCATGCTCTATTGATTCAACCACCAAGAATTTCAAAACAAAACGAGACACTATAGCACTTGCTTCTCTAGTTAATGAAACAGCCATGGTACTATCTCGTCACTTGGCATTTCGCTAAGTTTTTTCATGGTTCCAGGAGAAGAATTTCTGAGGTATAAACAAAGGAGTGAAGTGGAATGGAATCTGGCCATAAAAAAGGAAGAAGGTAAGGTGGACATGGCTAACGATGGGACTGCATTTTAAATATTTGAACTTTTTACTCATTCTGGCCTCGTTTTCGCATTTATTTTCAAGTGAATGTATATCAGTTAGGACTTCTTGACAAAAAGCTCATTCCTCTAGCTTCATATCAACTCCTTTTACAAATATTTTCAAATTACAAAATGTCCCTGTCCGCTTTCTATCAGACTGACGCAGAAACTGCGACGATCCATTGCATCCTTTGAACAATCACATAATTTTTTACCTTTTAATGCGGTGGGGGTGGGGTTTGGGATGGGAATGAAAGGGATTGGCTGCTGTGTGAGTGTGAGTATGTATGGCGCTGTGAAGGGTTGTTTTCACTGTCACTGAGCTAATACAAAGCCAAGTAGGTGTGGAATAACGCTTTCAGTGGATGCTTTGTCACGTGCCAGGGCCACAGGATCATGCTTCTGCGTAGCCTGGGAAGGGCATTAGTTATTCCAGGGGTGTCCCGGCAGTACAATTACCAACAATGGCCTGTTTGCGTTGCAGCATGGACACACTGCATCGCCCTATTCCTCTCTCTGCATACAATCCGCTCCTTGTCCACGTAGACGATTAGTCATCTTGGACGTAGCGAATACATATAAAGGACTATTGACAACATAGAAGTGTTCTTGTTGCAAGCAGATTGGAGGAAAGCTGTTGTTTTGTTCACATTCTTATACTTCTGTGACACGAAAAGTTAATCACAAGTGTTCCTACGACAACTGTAATGTAATTCAAGCACTGTGACGCCGAGTTTGGTCAATCCTACATGTGTAATAAGATACATGTAAGTGTTCTTCGGCTGTTTCGTCAACGTTTACGAAGTTCCCAAAGCTTGTTTACTTAGTTCTAGCATCGTCCACCCCACCCCACCCCCACCCGCCCCAATTCTCGCGCTCCCCGTTCAGTATTTTCGTTATTGTGCCATAACATGAACAACAACACAAGAAGAAAAGTTTCAGGCGAAGTAAATAAGCGGAAAAAGCATTGCGAAACAAAAGACAATGCATAATGCACAGGGCGATTGAAAGGCACCAGCAGCCCCGCTATGAACAGCTCAAGGTGTGAATGAACTTCGGGCACCCCTTGCACTCCACTGGAGGGTCGTGGCGTGATTTCTTGAGAGGACAGGTCTCGCCTCTCCAGACAGGCAAGACGTGATGATCACATCGAAGGAGAGGAGGTGGGAGGAAGCAAGAAGAGGCATAGAGAGGGGGGTGGGGGAGAAGTTTGTGGAGCAAAAGTGGGGTTGGGATTGATGGGGGGGGGGGGGGGGGGGGGGAGGTGTTGTCGGGATCTGTGACCATCTCCCAACTTGGAACGTGCCTCTCCCTAACAACCTTCTTAAAGCCTTTCCAAAACACCACAGTCTGCCTCCCACCCCCCACCCCAAATCCCACTCACCCAATCCCACCTCCTTCCCCTCTCCCACACTCCCTGCCCCTTTCAGCTCTCTGACAACACTGCATGCATGCTGCCCTCTCTCTTTCAGCCCATATTCCACAGAGAGAGAGAAAGAGCCCCACGGCTTGACAGGCTTCACTGCTATGGTGAGGGAGGGTCTGGCAATGCCACTGTGTCAACACGGCAGACAACGGCACTAGGTGAGGGCGTGTCTGGCTTTCGGCGCCTGTAGAGAAGCACAGCTCCTCTCCAGACCCGGTCTCTCTGCATTTCCCCTTGCAACAACTGAACAAGGCAGATGTTCGTGTCACCTGTAATCTGGCGTGTGGTCTCTCACCTGCCCTCCACATTCCTTCCCACCTGTGTGACTCAGAATGCAAGCACATCCGCACGTGAGCAGAGTCATGCATGCACGCACGCACCCATGCACGTAGGCACCCATGCACGCACGCATGTTCACGAACAAGTACGCTTACACATACACACGCGCGCGCTCACATTTACATGAGATATATTGATGCAAGCACGTGGGCACAGTCGCATGCATGCAGCCATACAGACAGGCATCCAGACAGACCGACAGACAGACAGACAGGCACACACACACACACACACACACACACACACACACAGAGGAACACAGTTACGTCAAAATTACTATCCTTTCCAGTCGGAACAACAGTTTACATATTTCAAGTAAGGTGCCCGAGAACATAATCCAAACACACGACACGTAAGCACGATTGCGTACTTTCATAAGGATATAAACACACACGCACGTACACTCACGCGCGTGAACATGCACACACACACACGCATACATATCGAAAACAAGGCAAACATAATCCCAATAAGGTTGGCAAAAGATGGGCCGCCAGATTCCCGAAGACAAAACAAAAGATGATCACAAGGATCGCTTGGAGGTTAATGTTACATACATCTCAAAGCTATTCTACTAAACTTTTTTTGTGTGTTTTATAATCCCAATTAAACTGACACAGTTCAAGAAACATACCGACACATGCATCTACGAAAACATTGCTACTTCAACAGCAAAAAAAGATTATTATTCCATAGGCCTGTAAAAGCAATTAATTCTCCGAAAGCTAGCCTTTGCAACTTCGCAACTTTGCCAGACTCGATGGTCACCCTTCTCTTGTAGCCATGTCTTATGGACAGAGTTTAAACTACCCCACATGTGAAATAGGCGCTATTCCCACAACAACATTCAATGCAAAAGAAGAAATCCAGTGCTAAACTTCCTACTAAACGAAACACATCTAATCGTACAGGTAATTAAGATTGTGCTATTGACACAGGTGACGTATACCTCACGCAAACTTCCCAGATACTGTGTATTACACAAGAGGCAGTGAGAATGACGCTATCGCTCCATATGAGCCAAACTGACTTCTTTCTAATGGTGCTAAAGACTGACACTTCGCAGGTGTCACCTGCACCCAATGTCAGCACTACACGTCTAAGGCCCGTCAGAAGCCTGCTGACATTTTTACAGTGCTCACATAGAGGAAGCGGGGGTGTCCATAGTTGTCCACTAAACCTGAAGTGGCTGTTCAGCAATAAATTGGGGGGAGGGGGTGGGGGGGGGTGGGGGGTACAGACAGACAGACAGACAGACAGACAGACAGACAGACAGACAGACAGACAGACAGACAGACACACAGACAGACACACAAACAGACACACAGACAGACAGACAGACAGACAGACAGACAGACAGACAGACAGACAGACAGACAGACACACACACACACACAGACAGACAGACAGACAGACAGACAGACAGACAGACAGACAGACAGACAGACAGACAGACAGACAGACAGACAGACAGACAGACAGACAGACAGACAGACAGACAGACAGACAAAGACAGACAGAGACAGAAACAGGGAGAGCAAAAGTGACTGCAAATACAATAATCTGGACACCCTAGTGTCCGATTCTTAAACAAGGAAGTGCAACAGGTCAGGTTCACATAAGATTAACATGGGGGGAGGGGTCTCTGCTTTGAAAAGTTTGTAGTGAAGAGAAGTCGATCAGTAAGGAGTTACGATAAAGCGGCTTTTCTTCCCTCCCATAACATTTAATGCATCCTCTGTCTACACAGCACCAGTGTACCGATCTCAAGCGAGTTGCCGGACACCATGCCCTCACACCTAGACACGCGGCCTCACCTCTTCTCAATCTGGGGGTCAAAGCCCGAGTCTCAAGATCGCATTCCACATGTATATACATGCACTGACAGACGCGTTTCCTGCAACTTGCAAAAACATATCTTATCTCCTTCCATTCCCCCCTCCCCCCCCCCCCCTCCCCTCCCCTCCTCTATCATCTTTGGTATCTTTCGCTTTCTCTCTAGCTTTGGGCACTCCTACTCTACCATGTGACCCCTTTTCTCGCCGAGCATCTTGGATAGATCTCCTAGATTGTTTCCTCTCATCTCTCTCTCTTGCTGAATAGGACACAATAGGACAGTAAGTGCGCGTGTTCGTGTCTAAGTTTATGGGTGTCTGTCTCTTTCGGTTGACCTGCTCGTCTATCCATTAGGTCGCCTCTACACACACACACACACACACACACACACACACACACACACACACACACACACACACACACACATACTCACACACTTCCTCTTTTAACCTCTTACACCATAACCCCCTCATCCATTTCGACCTAACTTCCAGTGCCTACCTCTCTCTCTGCATCGCTGTTTTTGCGCCACTATTGTATTCCTGGTAAACAAATTCTTTACTCCTTTAAAGTGAAATTCCCTGTAGCAGAACAGACTTATCTCTGAGTTTGGATACGAATCAGCTGAGGCCACGACACTAATATTTACTGTGGGCAACAACTAGGGTAACACCGGGGATTATAAGCGCTTCAGCTATAAGACGAGTTTTCGTGTTGCAGTCGCTATGTACGAAAGCAAAAGGGAAGTCCGTGAGCATGGAGAGCATGTAGTTTAATTCAAGCAAGTTTTTAAAAAGTTAATTTATATACAGGTAGAACATAGTTGCCGAAAAAAACCTTACAGAACTTCAACACGATGTCATTTGACAGGAAAACGTTTGCTATTTTGTGAATGATTCCGCTTCAACCAATAATCAACGTTTCTCTCCGATTGATATGAAGTGTTGTACCCTTTGTCAGACATTATTCAGTGTGTGTCAGCTAGTGACTGTGATTTTCAATGTATATTCATACGCACGTGTTTGTGTGCATGCGTAAACTCGCGTGTGTGCGCACAGATAACCATGCCTACATATTATAGATGTACGATAAAAATGTCGTGAAAACTGTACCAACAAGTATTGCTTAGGGCAGAGTTGTAACCACTATGTATGTCACCTCACAGCAGATTCCAAAACAGGCGCGAAAACCGGCCAGAAAGGGGAAGAGGGAGGTGGAATGTTAATAGGGGTCACGTGACAGGAAACCAGCGGAGCAAAACGTTCACAAGTGACAGTCACCTATTCCGCACAGCACTGCTCCAAAGGAGAGGTCATAGGTCACACAGGGGTCCTCTTAGACACCCAAACCCCATCCCTCCCAGCCAGCATTCCCGTATGTCACCACTGCAAAGTTTACGTCATCGGTACATGTATAGACAGGCCCAGTGCAGATGCCCTCTGACCCTGTGCGACTTGGCTGCAGTGACGAAATTCAGCACCGGCTTGTGTGCACTGGCTGGCTCCAGTACAAACTAGTCCCATCTACCCTGTCTTGGAATGGGCCGCTACTCAAACTGCGAAGAGAGCACGGTCATGCTAGAAGAAGAAAGGAGGAGGAGCAGGAGCAGAAACAGGAGAAGCAGCAGGGGGCTCCTGAGAAAATTCACTAAGAAGCGAAGATGAAGCAAATGGTTAAGGAGGAGCCGGAGCAGCAAGAACACAGACGGGAAATGGCAGTAAAAAGCAGAATCTGAAACAAACACACACACACACACACACACACACACAAACACACACACACACACACACACATACACACACACACACACACACACACACACACACACACATGCACACACACACACACAATCAGAAACAACGGTCAATGCAGGGCACTTAGTACACAATGTCCAGCAATCAATAATCCTTATTATTCCTGCTCACACCTATCACTTCCTTTCAAACGGTCAAATGTACGTCAAACAAAAAAATCTAGCACCAAATCCATTATCAATGCAATGTATGAGCACAAAGTTGGGGGACAATTCACACAGCGAGTTCAAGCCCCGGTACAGAGGGTATAAGGAGCAGTTTTGGACAGGGCAATCCCAGTCACCCCTAGCAATTCGCAGAGGCTGCTGCCCCCCCCCCTCCTCCCCAAACAATGGCAAGTCATGCTTCTTCCTCATCCCCCCCAAAAAACCTTACTATTCGCACTGGCATCTCCACTACCTCTAGCCGTCACTCCCTGTAAACGTACCAGCAACTCCCCAGAAGTACTCACCCAGCCACTCCATTCCACCTTATAGGATCTTTGAATCCACTCCCATGACATCTTTCCTCCTTTTCAAGCAAACTCACATCTTCATTCTCACTTTTTTAGCTAGCGTAATTCTACTCCACTCCAATCTACCTTCCTCTCTCCCCTTCTGGATCGAGTCCTTTGTAATGTGACCTAAATCCGCTGCCCTTTATACCTCCCCATTAGAAAGACAGGCGTACTACCTGTGCTATATATATGTGTGTCTGGTCAGTCATCTTTTTCTTATCCCCTCGTCATTTAGTGAGAAGATTTACGCCAAGATGATACGAATGGCTTTCCAGTAAATAGTCTCTTGATGGAGCCGGGACCCCTGAATCTACTGGATGGGTCAAGAAATATGTGGCTCCTGCCGTGGAGAGTGGATGTTCCTATTCCAATAAAGGGCGCTCGGTACCTCCAGCCGTATTTTACTACACCAGGTTGATGAATGGAGATGGACGAGGATGGACACATGACTGCTGTTCCGAGCCTCACTGCCCGCAACACTCAAGGTACTCGTCCGAACCAGGGAAGAAAACTGGGATAGACGGGAAGAGGTTGGCATAGTGTTAAATGAAGGGGTGAGGAAGGAAATAACCATCTTCTCATCGTCTTTGTCGTTCTATCAATCTTTATATGCCAGCCTGTCTGCATCCCTTTCTCTCTCCGACCATCCATCTATCCATCCATCCTTTCATCCGTCGAAGAATCCATCAATCCATTCATCCATCCATGCATCCATCTATCCACGCATCTATCATCCATCTGTCTATTCAGCCATTAGTTTATTAATTATACCATCCATCCATCCATTTATCCATCCATCCATCACCATTCGCACACTCTGCAAATATGACCATCACTGGAAATAGGCTGTAAAGACGACGCATGTGGAAATGAGAGACGTCTCACAAGATTTTGGTTTATGATCAGTCTTCCCTAGCGTGCACGCACCACTTCCAAGAGAAATAGGCAGAGGATTTCACAAATACACGCATTGCAATAAATCAAGTGCACTCCAGACGTGTTCTAAGGAATGCCCTAAATCATGTTGAGGTGTCTTTCCAATAAAAGAAAGCGAAAAACATAAAAAGAGATTCACACTTTATAAACTTCACCATGAAAAGAAAAAGAAAAACAAGACAGAAAAATCTTCAATTGCTTGCCTACAACCAAATGGAAAGTATCTCTGGACTTAAAAAGGAAATCATCACACATAATATTAATGGCGGTGCCGCGGGACGTGGAGTGCAGAACAATAGGCTCAGCCCTTGATGTGGACCAACGACTCAAGCCTCGCATCATTCTAAAACTCTTAACTTACTCTTGTTGAGACAACAAACAAGCGTTTATTCGATACAATAAAATGTTTGTGTTGAAATGGAAACAAGTTTTGACATCTGAATGATTTCTGTAAAAGGTAGAGAGAAAAATTGTAACAGAACGAACTATTTTTGGCGCAAGGCTGTAATGCGAAAGGTCAAGCCTATTGCGCATTCATTGCGAACTGTGCCAGAGTCACTACTGACTCGGGTTTACAGAATGGCCTCGCATATGACGGCATACAGCGCATTTATGAGGCATTTTCGAAGGCAGTCATGCACTGCATGCACCACAAGTTGCCAAAGCACTTGCTGCAGGAGGCCATTACACTCGGGTTACAGGAGGTCAATACACACACGTTACAGATGGCCAATACACACGGATTACAGGAGGCCATTACACATGGGTTACAGAAGGCCAATACACACGGATTACAGGAGGTCAATACACACGGATTACAGGAGGCCAATACACACGGATTACAGAAGGCCAATACACACGGGTTACAGGAGGCCAATACACACGGGTTACAGAAGGCCAATACACACGGGTTACAGAAGACCATTACACACGGGTTACAGGAGGCCAATACACACGGATTACAGGAGGCCAATTCACACGGATTACAGGAGGCCAATACACACGGGTTACAGAAGGCCAATACACACGGGTTACAGGAGGTCAATACACACGGATTACAGGAGGCCAATACACACGGGTTACAGAAGGCCAATACACACGGGTTACAGAAGGCCAATACACACAGATTACAGAAGGCCAATACACACGGGTTACAGAAGGCCATTACACACGGGTTACAGAAGGCCAATACACACGTATTACAGAAGGCCAATACACACGGGTTACAGAAGGCCAATACACACGGGTTACAGGAGGTCAATACACACGGATTACAGGAGGCCAATACACACGGATTACAGAAGGCCAATACACACGGGTTACAGGAGGCCATTACACACGGGTTACAGAAGGCCAATACACACGGATTACAGGAGGTCAATACACACGGATTACAGAAGGCCAATACACACGGATTACAGGAGGCCAATACACACGGGTTACAGAAGGCCAATACACACGGGTTACAGAAGGCCAATATACACAGGTTACAGAAGGTCAAAACACACGGATTACAGGAGGCCATTACACACGGATTGCAGAAGCCTGAGAAGGCCAATACACACGGGTTACAGAAGGCCAATACACACAGGTTACAGAAGGCCAAAACACACGGATTACAGGAGGCCATTACACACGGGTTACAGAAGGCCAATACACACGGGTTACAGAAGGCAAATACACACAGGTTACAGAAGGCCAAAACACACGGGTTACAGAAGGCCAATACACACGGGTTACAGAAGGCCAATACACACAGGTTACAGGAGGCCAGTGCGCACGAGTTGCACGATAAACAATTACACGGAGAGTGCACCTCTGTTTCTCTAGTGTAGTCTGCGATGGCATGCTATCATGCACAAAACAAAATCTGTAGACAGTGAATATCGAACATAATTCAAATCTACTCAAACAAATATGTAACCTTGAACCAAAGACAGTAACGAAATTATCAGCGCGTCGTTGCAGAGGGCAGATTTTGCGACTGGAAAGAAGCCCTGCATGCATCTACTCACTGCAACCCACCACGACCATCTGCGATGTCAGAGAGCATTCAAGTCGCGTACTCTTACACGACCTACACGAAGGCAGGGCACCCTTGACAATTTCAGACAGACAGACGAAGCTCTCTGAAGCAGCGGCTTAAGACAGCATTCATCACGTGCAGCGGTCGACATGCATTCATGAGTGCAAGTTGTTCTGCCATAGCTCTTCTGACGTATCTCAAGGTCCCCTCCTTGACCTTCGTCTGCAAGGTTAGGAAGAAAAGTTTTTTCCATCCTCGTCACCTACAGATAACTCCAGTATGTTTCGGCGCTCCCAGCCAATCTGCACTTGAAAATTGCTCATGAAGCGAGACTCATAGAAGCATCGGAAAGGAAGTTCATTAAGCTGCATTTACTACATCTCTCAGTGGCACAAACAAAAGTCCCATCAAAGTGGCCGTTATTGAAAGAAGTGGGTTTGACGACTTCAAAAGGCGCAAACCTTCACATAACGCCAATCTGAATAGCAACAGTAACGTGGCATAACTTGATGACTTGTCACTGCTTTAGGAACATCGCACTGAAGGCCAGTAGTCATCAGCGCATTTCAGAAGTAAGTATTGTTGCCCGGTAGTTTGAAAATGTATACTGGTGAATATCTCATTGGGGAAGGGGGTGGGGGTGGTGTGGAGATACGTTGCAAATCAGTAGCCTACACAGTCTCTGTCTGACGTGAAAACTGACGCCTAACGGGAATTCCTGTACAATTCCTGAAAGACCGTGTCAGCCTAAGAGGGGAGCTGAATTCCTGTGTTGAATGATCTGTAGGACAAGGCCACAGTGACACTTGGCCAGAGAGGAGAAACACGAACTCCTCACAGCTGCAGGGTGCAGGGTATCAGTACCAACTCATGATGGCAATCACCAGACGTCACGCAACGCGCATGCGCAGTAAAAGCACAGTGCAACCATAGACGCCAACGGTAAAGAGTAGAGTTTAGATGCTAAAGATTTACAACGTTGCGGTGTTGGATACGTTCAAGGGCTGGGTGCTATTCCATCCTGAGATTCTAGCTTTTGCCCAATGATGCACACAGCATACATACGGCAACCTGCTCATGATGCGCACCACAATGAAGCAAACCCAGAATACGTCAACAAAACGGTGACTGCTGGGACCATTCTAAACTCTGTCGCAAAATAATGTTTCAAGGCCAAGGCTGGAAGAACACAAACATCGTCGGAGCAGAGTTGTGTAGATAAAAATCATCGCATAAATGAACTGAGTAGGGTTTTATCTAGTAAGCACTCTGGGAATAGGTCCGTTTTTGCAAGCCAGATCACGCCAAAACCTGACATCATACATACATACAGGCATACACACTAGGGGTTACGTTCAGTCTTCTGCAATAACTCCCACGTCTTTCATACAATGGAGCATGATGAGGTGAGATCTCTGTCATGTTCTATCTCTACGCTTCACTCATCTCAGCTCTCTCCAATATCCTCTGGCATGCGCTTTCTTGTTTCCGCACTCCAGATCTATTCCCGCATAAATCCATCTGACATCTGACGGAGCCGGGGCACATATGACGCAACTGTTGAGCTGCGATAGCTTTAACCAGGGATCAGGGGTCTTGTGCCACTTACAATGTGCGGCTGTGTGTGTGTGTGTGTGTGTGTGTGTGTGTGTGTGTGTGTGTGTGTGTGTGTGTGTGTGTGTGTGTGTGTGACCCAGAGGGCAACACAGCCCGGACATTATTTAGCATTGCAGCTTGGATGCTGTCTGCAATTGGGACAGTGTAGTGATGACTCCAGCGGTTTCCGAACAGGAAACAAACTGGCCTAGCCCTTCCGTCTGCACCGCGGTTCTTGTGTGTAGAGTACCCTCCAAACTGCCCTGAACCGCCTCCAGTGACGTAACAACTCGTCATAAGTGACGTACTCTTGCACGAGTCGGCAGCATGAAGCCTGAGAGACTTTGCAGAGTGTCCTCTCTGCGCTTGTTGGAATTCACTGACCACTGGGTGGGGAGGAAAGAGCATGTCGGTATATATGGCAGCTCAATAGCGAGTGCGCGAGAATCATTAGTGCTATCATTATGTGTTCTATGTGGTCTGTTTGCCAATTTTAGTTCACCACAATGTCAATTTCAGGCTCAAAAACGTTTATGCCGACTAATATGAATCAATTGGTGGCTCTTGTTCTTAACTTCCTTCCCAGCACACCAGTCTATAAGAAACTGTAGCATCATCACTTGCATCATTGCTACAGCTGGAATAACTGACGCCGAGATCTCGAGTCGTAGCGAAATTTGCTTAGTAGAAATGAATATCAATAAATGTAGATCCAAAGCATGAACTGCAACAATGCAAAATCTTCACAAAAACTTTCAGTCCGTGACCGCTACGTAATATCAGTTCATCAAAATGACATTTCCTTCAGTGTCATTCAAACCAAAACGTGGGGTTTTCCTTCGTTCGTTTGTTTGCTTGCTTCTTCTTTTATTTTTAATAACAACATACATGTATGACAAAGCAGATGCAGAACAAACACAAAATGGACAACAATACAGAAAAACCAACGAAAAAAAAAAATCAAACCGAGATAGAGACGACTGTAGAAAGGCAATCGTGGTTAATCCATTCGCAGCTTCATTGTACGAGCAGTCCTGAGCAGTATCATTCCCCAATGATTACAGAAGTGGAAATTGTTTCCATTCTTTCAACACCACCACCCACCCACCATCTCTCTCTCTCTCTCTCTCTCTCTCTCTCTCTCTCTCTCTCTCTCTCTCTCTCTCTCTCTCTCAATCCTTCTTCGTATTTCCATGCACTCCTTAATTCCAACCATTCTTTCTATGCTTTTCCCGTTTCCCCCATCATTCAGAAGTGTTTCCTCTTTCAGGTGCTGGCATACCGTGGACAGAGTCATTACTTGTAGGAAGAATGCACGTGGACAGCAGTCTAGTCCGAACCAGCTATTTGCTGGTCTCTGTGATCCATTTGCTGACCACCCTGGGGTAAACAAACTTGTCAGGGGGCACAGTGCTTCCATTGTCTGCCTACAGGACTAAAGGGGCGGGGGTCCACCAAATGGGGGAACCCAGGTCAGGGGATGCGGGGGTGGGTGGGACTGGAAACAGTCAGGGGGTGGGCTGGGGATTTGAAGGAACAGAGGAATAAGGAACACAGATGTTAGTTCAAGTCGCCAACCTCTGAAGCATCCGGTGAGGTGGTAGAGAGTGTAGAAATAGGATGAAAGAGATCAGAAGGAGAATAAAGGAGAGAAATGGAGTTGAAGTTGAGAGTTTAGATAGTTACAGAGAGCTGAAGGAACATTAGTGGGTGAAGGTTGGAAGTGAGATCATTATCCTTGCAGTTCTTTAACCTTTGAAGCAGGAAATTAACTTTCTGAAGGCACGCTTTTGAGGCAGGTGTGCCACTGGAATTTCGAACTCGCCTATATTCGCCTTTTCCTGTCTTCCTATTACCTCGTCTTCAGGCGGTCTTCAATGGTTGCACTTTTTGTACGTGATTCTGGTTGTTATTCGTAGTTATCGTCGTTGATGGTGGTGGTGGTAGCGGTAGCGCTGGTGATGGTAATGGTGGTGTTGTGATGGTAGCGGGTGGTAGAGTGGTGGTGGCAGTAGTGGTGGTGGCAGTAGTGGTGGTGGCAGTAGTACTGGTGGTAGATACGGTGGTGGTAGTGATGATGGTGATGGTGGTATCCATCGGGTCAATAGAACTACAGTATTCTTGAAAATTAAATGTACTGTCGCGCAGTTTTCATGGAAAATTCACTGAAGAGAGCGTGAAACGGAAGTTAGTTACAGCTACACAACGACAGCATCGTAAGCCTTCAAAGACCCTTGACAGTTTTACTGCCACCAGAAAGTCCACCTAAATCCATTGCATGAACTCCATTTCTCCTTGAAGGGTAAACTTCCAGTGGGTTGAGGGTAAATAGAGCCACGGCGACTCGCTACGTGATAGGTGAATAACTGAAAAAATTGAGGTTTGACTTGGTCTTATTCTGACCACCTCTGGTGATTTTGTGTGGTCAATGGCCTTAGATAGGGTACAAAGGCTGATAGGCCGTAAAGCCATACATTCATTCATTCATTCATTCATATATTCATTCCTTGAAGCGTACACGCACTGCCAGTGGAGAGTCTTATTCCAGATCCATTGCCACCACCAATGCAGAACTAAACGTCTCTTCCGCGGCTTGCACCGTAACAAAGTGACGCGGACCATAAAAACCCACAATAGGGAGCCCTAGAAGCCTCATCTGCACTATTCGTTGCGCACTACGACGACACCAAAAGGTGTGCGGGTTTTTTTGCTCTTCGAGAGAGCTACGCCTTGCAAATTGATTCTTCATGCAAAGGTTGTGACGTTCCAGCAGCTGTGATAAGGGATCGCTACGACTGATCACGAAACCAAAAAAAAAGAGGAAGAGCCTACGATGTTCGCAAGAGTGTGCTTCAAATGACACACAGAGCACCAACACTGAGCTTAGAGCAAACTGTTCGTGGGTTTGGCACTCGCATTCCGTAGAGACAGAAGCCAGCGTCACGTTCGTTTTATTCATGTATGGTGAGAGAGGGCAATATCAAGGAACATTAAAGCCCTTTTAACGTTCGTGCCTAGGAGATCTGAAGAGCTCAGTGGCTTGCGTTGAAAGGCGATGTCACGTTGTAGGACGTCGCAGTTGAGCGATGAGAGATACGAGTCGTTTCAACAGATTGAAGACTTCCTGCACGGTCCATGGGGAAATATTCTTATACTAGTATTACTTTTTGATAGGACAGGGAACAGCAAAATGAGTCCAATGAGGAAAATGCAAGTCGTGCAAACATTCGTTTTCGAATGATTTTCCTCATTGATTGCAGACTCTTCCTAAGAGGCTCCGAGTATGATCCATGAGGTTTATGTATCAAGGCATGCAGACGGTAGTAATAAACGAAAATGTTCCGCAGATTGATTTTTGATAGAGCACTAGAGTGGTTGCGGTGTGTATGCTTTGGTAGTGTAGCGATTTAGATCGATGATATCAAATGCCTGGTGGGTTCAATGAGTGCTTCTAGACCGCTGTTGATTGATTAATATCCGACATACATGTATGGTATGTGAAATATCTCAGCCCCTGTGAGATTATTGACTGCCAAGCAGTGGAGGGTAGCCAATGAGACACGGCAGTGCAGTCTGAATGCTTATACGTTATTGGGTAGAAGCATGCCTGTCATGACAACTAGTCAAGAGAAAGTGAGAAACCAGCATCGTCTGATGGTCCATGTAATCAGGGTTATTGCGCTATGAGGCGTCACCATTTTATATTGTACCTGCGATTTTGCTTGTTTGTTTGAAAATCGATGTATTTACTGAGCCTTACAGTACATCTCTGTCCCTCCTGTCGAATAAAATGTGCTTTCTTTTCTTTGGTATTTAATAGCTTTTACCGAAGTCTCCTCTGATCTGTGACCGCAATGTGTGGTCTTCCTTTGCTCGTTGCTCGAATGCTCTAATTTGAGTGGGTTATTGAGGTTCATGCGTAACCGGTTATTCGGGTTCTGATTATGACAACAATGGACAAATCTGTTTACGTCTTTCTCTGTCTCTCTGTCTCTGTCTCTCTGTCTCTGTCTCTGTCTCTGTCTCTGTCTCTCTCTCTCTCTCTCTCTCTCTCTCTCTCTCTCTCTCTCTCTCACTCACACACACACACACACACACACACACACACACACACACACACACACACAAACACACACACACACAAACACACACACACACACACATATACACACACACTTTCCCTTCACCAGCTCAACCACTAATACGCAAAAACATTTCATCCAACGCGTGTCGAATTGGCACACAAACAGTTCTAGAACTGTCCGCTACAGCGGACCCAAGGAGCCGCCAAGCCCGCGGGATAATCCGACACTGTCCCACCCACAAGCCTGCCACTCGAGGCCTACCTACCCCTACCCCTGTGGCCAGTCGACATACTCGGGCAGTGTCGCCACACGAAATAAGGCGGTCTGCCATTCTGAAGGGGGCAATAGTCTGATCGCTATGTCAAGCGTGCCACGCGAGTATATGGTATCGGTTTTAAACGATAGAACAACTGGTGCGTTCGTGGACGTTATCTGGAAAACAATTACAATGGGAAAGAATGATATAATACAATTCTGAAGGAGAGTTTGATGGAACATTTTACCGAATTGGGAGAGCTGTTCCAAAACTTAAACGGATCACGAACGAAACGGGTGATCGCCCATGTCCATGTGGCATGTCACCATAAATTCAAGAAATTCAAGAAGCAAGAAGTCTCCTACAGCGTCTCCTCGCATGCACGCACGCACACACGCACGCTCTCTCTCTCTCTCTCTCTCTCTCTCTCTCTCTCTCTCTCTCTCTCTCACACACACACACACACACACACACACACACACACACACACACACACACACAGAGTTCCACCGAGCATTCTAGACCTGAAGAAGAGGTCCTGCTGGTGGTGAGTGGGGCAGGGTGTCACGCCTCACACAAGTTTTCCCTGCATACCACAGCTACCTGGATCGATTGTGCTAACTTGGTGCAACCGCTCGCACGGCGCGCTTCCCTTGCTGATCATCACGGCACGGAAAACAAAGTGGTTGTCTAGGAACAGAGGCGGCAGCGTCCGAACACGAGCAAATCCTCTTGTCGAGAACAGGTGGGAAGGATCGCGGCGCAAGGACCAGAGGACAGCAGAGTCAGAGTCAGTTCAGCGTACACCCTTCCCCTTCTATACTTCCCCCGCAACCCCCCTTTAGACAGGCCCGCCCGGCATTCTCAAGATTTCAAGTAGCGCGATCAACTCCATTTCAAACTTGCTTCTCTCTCACATGAACAGTCACAGCGAGCTCGAGGACAGACGACAGCTTGTGTCGCTGGCTTACCTGGACGCTCCAACGACGACAGGAACGGTGCGACGAGGTATCCGAATTCGACGGAATTGAAAAAGACACAGACTCGCCACTCGAAGCTTGTCTCCTCAGAGCTAGGACAGCCGTTTGCTACAGGGGACTCACGCTACTCTCGGCTCCGGCCTCGCTCGAATGCACCTCCACCAAAGACCCTCCACAGCCAAGCTTGAAGTCGCTGGGGCTCTCGCGCCGGTGTCGCCTCAAATTTCCTTCCCCCGGAAATGTTATCCCCTCCGGGTAGTGGCGTTCTGAGAACGCAGTTTTTTCTGACGGCTGATACCTGTCCCTGTTTGCCGCTCGTGACAGGCCTGTGAGAGGGAAATAACGGATGGAGTGAGAAAAAGGGGTAGTTTGCAGCCAGGTTCCACTACGAATAGATCAGTGAGGGGGAGAGAGTTTTGGTGGAAGTAAGTATGCCAAAGTGTTATTGTTATTTTGGAGTTTGTGCGTGCAGAAACGAGATTCGAAGTTTCTTGAAATCTGGATACAATAGCATGTGGTAAATGACGTCTGCATGAAAATATTTTACCACTGCTTGCAATAATATCAGGTAAACCGGATAAGGTATTCAATGATTATGCTGTTTAGTCATGGAGTAGTATAATCAAAGATGATCTCACTATCATTGGGATGATCGAGGTATTCCTGCCAACGTAATTATCTCGTCTTCAGTATTCTGTTCTCTATTTCCGACTGTATTTAGCCATCTGCCTTCAAGTCTGTCCGATTTGCCTATCCTCCTCCTCACCTAACCCCACCCTGCTCTATGATTTTTTTCCTTTCTGATTTCATCTTCAATGATGGTAGAAGAAGTAAACACAACAAAGGATGATTAATAGAGGTTTACGGTTTCTTAGCCTTTGTTGACTATGTAAAGCCATGAATAACGAAAATCACAAGAGCTGATTAGAGCAAAAGCAAGCATTGATTTTCCTAGTTATTCGCCTCTTACGAACCGCATAGGGAGACGCGAAGGGCGAGTTCGAAACTCCAACCCACAGATGGTCAGGAGGAAGGAAGAAAGCCAACAAGAAAAGCGAAAGCAAATGAAAGCAGGGAATATTTTAAGGAGAAGGAAGTAAGGAAGAAGAACGCACGGGATTAAGAAATTAGAAAAGCAAGGACTCTGAGTGTATAATGATCTCTGCGACCAAGGAATACAGGACAGCCTTGTTGAAGTGCGAGTCCGTTTACAAATGCTCTTGTGACAAATATGAGGCGACGGATTTGAATAAGCAAGCATAATACCTGTAGTGTCTTCTGGTACGTGGACCTGGAAAGCAGCTTGATCACGTGTGCACGCTGGAGATCTGCAGCTGTTCAGGAGGGCGAGTTCTCGCGAGCGCTCGCTACCCGAGTAGAGGATTTCGGGAAAGGAGAGAACGCTGCTTGCAGTTTCTAAAACTGTTGTTGTTGTTGCTGCTGCTATACTACTACTACTACTACTACTACTACTACTACTACTACTACTACTACTACTACTACTACTACTACTACTACTACTACTACTACTACTACTACTACTACTACTACTACTACTACTACTACTACTACTACTACTACTACTACTACTACAGTACTACTACTACTACTAGGGCGCGTTTTAAGGCCCAAAATCTCGAGATTCTCCCTCAATGGCTAGTCGAGGGCGAGCGAGACACTCCTACAGTCAGAAAAACGGCCAATCATCAACTGGCAAGGTGGAAAAACATGGCTGCGTCCTGGCGCCAGAGTCGGTGAGGAAGTTGCCGATAGACGAAATAACTGACGATACAGATATCACATCAGTTTTTCACTCGATAGAACACACCATGGTGTCATATCGAATGGCACGGGAACTTTTTCAACGAAAAAAAG
>JAWQFJ010000996.1:0-7500 GCA_034096865.1 Theodoxus fluviatilis
CTCTCTACTCTCCTCTCTCTTCTCCCCCCCAGCTTCAGAGTCTCCTCCCCAGGATCCCGCGCTCCCCCAATATCACTCATCCCCCAACTCCGTCCGCTCGTCTAAGGCCACCCCATCCCATCATCATCTCGTCCTCCAAATTCCAATCCACCCCCTTCTCCAACTACTCTCCAGCAAACGCCCCCCCTCCCTTTCCCCCTCTCCAAGGGGCCGCCCACGCACCCTCCCTATTGCCCGTCCCTCACTCTCTCTTCATGCTCTCTCAGCATCCTCATCTCGAACCGCTTATAGGCATCTCTTCTCTCATCAATCGTCCTCATTATCTCTGATCTCCAGCGATCCATCCTCCCAGGATCAGTAGGCAAATCCGAATCTCTCCCTCCCCTCTCTCTCTCTCATTCCCCCTCTCTCTCCTCTCCCCCCCCCCCCCCCCCACTCTCTCCTCTCCACTCTCTCTCTCTCTCGCACACACGCCATTCCTCTCCTCCTCGGTGCTCTCTCTCTCTCCTCTCTCCTGATCCTTCCCTCTCTCTCCTCCTCCTCTCTCCTTCCCCAATCTCCTCGTCCTCTCCTCTTCCCCTCACCCGTTCTCTCTCTCTCTCTCTCTCTCCCTCTCTCTCACTCTTCACCCTCCACACTCACCATCACCACGCCACATCTTCTCCATCTCACCTCCTCACCTCACTCCCGTCGTCCTCTCTTCCTCTCCTCTCTAGTCTCGCTCCTCCTCCGTCCTCGATCATCGTCCTCCTCTCCTCTCGCTCCTCCTGCTCCTCTCTCTTTCCCTCAACCCGCTCCCTCTCTCCCTCGTACCTCTAAAACCCTCCTCCCCCTCTCTAGATCATCACTTGTTCTCGTTTCTCTCAATCTCAGCACGCACACACACACACACACACACACACACACACACACACACACACACACACTACACTTGAAACGAAGGTCCAATTTCTATTTCAGCAAACTAGAGTTTCTTCTTGGACAGCTATGGAGCAAGAGCATTTCATCCAAAGGAAGAGTAGAAGAGGGACATTGTGTCATAAACATGCCAAATAAATGAAACACTTTCCAAATTAAACATCCACATGAAAAAAATCATCAATACAATACTAATAGGCACATATTTCAAGGTTTTCTTGGATGGATGGATGATTGGATGCATGAATAGGTGGATGGATGGATGAATGGATGGATGGATGGATGTATGTTATGGCCTATCAAACTTCCTATGCTATATCTATTGTCCACAGAGCCGCAATGTTTTTTTTAATAAAAATTAATTAGCAAGATATTTTGTTAACCTATATTTTAAATCTATGTTAATTTGCAAAATTCAAACTATTACTGAGCCACATGCAATATTTCATGCTGGTAACTGATATAGTTTTTTAGATAGGAAGATTTTCAGTGAGCCATGCCCCCGCAGAATCACGCCTTATTTGTTACTAAAAATAGACTGGCTAAAAACTATATGCACTTTTCTGGTAAATTTCAGTTCATTTGCAAAGGTAAAACTATAACAAAGCCAGACACCAAATTTTATGCAAGTATCTCATATAGTTTTTGAGATAATAAGCTTTTCAGTCAAGTACCCTCATAATTTCACTTTTTTCCATCACGCAAATCGGGGTTTTCCTCAAATTGATAACACAATATCTTGAACTGTAAGCTTTTTTGTATCTTGGAAAAAAATAGTGTCAAATTATATGATATAGTCTTCTGGTATAATAAGTCTGATAGGGCTCACTTCAATGGTTTTTGTTCAGCAGGCCTTCAAATATGGTCCTCGGTGATGTTTTGCACGTTGAAAATTCTTATTTTGGGCCATATTCAGCACCCTGTTGTACTGGAACTGCATTAAAGAATGGCTTCATTTTGCTTACATGAACTGCCTACAATATATTGATTTGGAATTAGGCAATATATGCTGAGTGCCTTGTATGATTAGAGGACTGTTACACAGTGTTAGGCTGCAAAGTTTGGAAAATATTTAGTATTACTCTACGTTTCGCGTTTCCATATACAATAAATGCTGTATCTCCAGAACGAATCAAGATAGACACTTCATTTTTGTTTTATTTTAATTCTTTCATCAAGTAGTAAAAGCACAACACATAAAAACAAAACAATCTCTGAGTCAAAATTTTGGCTGCCAGTACCTATGCCCCCATCCTATATTTTTTAAACCTGGAATTCAGATGGCGAGAGCGGCGGGCCTCACAAGATAAGAACGGTAGCCATGGTGACAACAGCAGATCAGATATCACCATGAACACTTAAAGCTACATTGCAGACTTCAAACAGCCCTGAGCTGGCATGCCAGGGGACCCCAAGGACTCCCAAGTCTGGCCCAGGGCTGGCCCAGGAGTTGCGTGCTGTCTGGGATGTCCGTGAGGAAGAAAACGCGTTACGTTGACTTTCGCAAGCCCGATGCCTGTCGATTTAACCTCAACAAAATTGAGGTGATCGGCGGGCTCGATCCATACCAGCTGACGCTCTCTGTGGGTTAGGTGTGTGTGTGTGTGTGTGTGTGTGTGTGTGTGTGTGTGTGTGTGTGTGTGTGTGTGTGTGTAAAAATTGACCCACCGCGTCTCCATTCGCTCTCTCTCTCTCTCTCTCTCTCTCTCTCTCTCTCTCTCTCTCTCTCTCTCTCTCTCTCTCTCTCTCTAGCTCTCTCTCTCTCTCTAGCTCTCTCTCTCTCTCTCTCTGATCGAATTTTCCAGCCATCCCGAGACAGGTGGCGGCGTGAAGAAGAGGAGGCAAGGGCAGTAGAATGTGCTGGCTCTGAGACAAATGACGCATGTGTTGACACTCTCACCACTAGAAGCGTTTCGTCGCAGCCGGCAATACCTTCGACTGCATGTATCTCAACCCATGTGCAACACGTGAGTGCAGCCACTCTGCCAGCCAAGCGAGGAGAAGCTGCGACCCATGCCCATCCACCCCGTCGTCGGCAGCAGCCCTGGCGCTCCAAGAAATCCTTATGGACTTGAAGAACAGCGACTTTTCTCTTCGAACGCGTCCCGGTTAACAAGACTTATTGAAGTCTTGATTTCCCCACCCCACACCCCCACCTGTTTCGTTATTTGAGATGTTGGTACGGTAAACATTTGTAATGGGCCGGTGGCCCGAACAAATAAAATTTTTCGTTCGTTCGCTCTCTCTCTCTCTCTCTCTCTCTCTCTCTCTCTCTCTCTCTCTCTCTCTCTCTCTCTCTCTCTCTCTCTCTCTCTCTCTCTCTCTCTCTCTCTCTCTCTGTCAGTGCACTTGAATAAGATTAAATCTCTGAACAGACGCTCAGCTGCCAAGCTTATCATTTCCGACTCAACATTGTCTACGGATGAAAAGATCAGAAATCTTGGCTTACAACCTTTCCAAAAACACGTACTCGTCCTCAATAAATGCATCCTTATGCACAAAATTGCTCATTCACGAGCACTTAAGTATCTTACTGATCTCTTCATTCGTCCCCAAACAAACCATTCACTATCTCGATCGCAACACTTTCATTCTACCACAACCTGTAGACATTTTCAAAGGCAGTATCACATATATTCAGGTATTATATGATATGGAATACACTCCCATTGCACCTAAGGAACAATAAATTGCAATACTTCCATGAACTCTTTAGCATCCATACGTGATTATCTATTCAGATGATCTCACTGCTGTCGCCTGTACATATGACACGTATTTGCTTGAACTTGAAGACTCACTGAGCTGCAGCTAGTTGTCAAAGGCATCTATACTAAAATCTTTGTCATTGTTGATCATATTCTTCATATACCTTACCAAATGTTAATTGTACATAGATTAGCTACTGTGTATTTTTTGTCTTAATTATCCATGTTTTCATTTCTTTATGAGCAAGCAAGGACAATTTGTAAGATAGGCAGAAATGCCTAAAATTTCATCCTTGATAAATAAAGAATCAATCAATCAATCAATCAATCAATCAATCAATCAATCAATCAATCAATCAATCAATCAATCAATCTCTCCCTCTCGTGCCACACTTGAATATTTTGCCTCAAGGGCTGAATGTAAGAAAGGCGCTCAAAAGGACCGCTCCAATCCAAATGACGTTGATGCATCATAGGCCTACCTGTTTACTATGCGGATGACGTAACATTCTCATTCATCTGAGCTATCTGGAACGCGAGGGGGGAAAATACCACCACACACCGCCAAAACACTCGCTTCTTGCACCTGCCTGGGCACCGTGTGAAACCCAACACCATGACCACACGCACTGAGCGAGCGCTTGTTTCGACGTTGTGAGGATATTTTATTGACTGTCACTGCCTTTTGACCTCATCATCGGCCGTTTGTCTCCGTGATAAGGGCATTAGATGTCCAACCAAGAACCTCAGGTTTTTTTTTCATTCTCTACAGCATCGACTGACTGGAATCCATATTTGGCCGTGGAAACCATATATAGGAACCCCATACTGCCTTACATGGCTCGCTGCCCAAATGGCCTTTTTACCTTAAATCACGCCGCAGTGGCTATGAAAGAAATGTTACTTCTCATTCCGCTCTAATGAAAACTAAAACATGATTATTTTCATTTTAAAGCCTCTACATGGAAAATAAGTGCTCAATGATTGAGTATATTTGGATAGTAATGTGGCGCTATGTTTTGTGCGGTTGGTTACTAAATGTGGTTTGGCTGCTCTCCCTTTATGGAGAAGCAACAAAATAAGGCAGTCGGATACTACAAATTATTCCTTTGCAGAAGATGATGCAGAACTCACTATCAGGTGGTGCCACCGGCGGAACACACATCCGCACGGATAACCTGAATGGAAATCACGGGTTGGACAGGTCTGGCTTTGTGTCAAGCAACGAAAGAAATTTTATCTTAGAGCAAGTCGATCCTTCACAACTCGGCGACGACAACGACGATTCTCATTCAGATTCGGAAGCCACTGATATTCAACAACTGCAGTTGCAACATGCAGGGGATCAGCATCAAGATGGTTCGCATTTGCAAATGCAAATGGACATGGGAATACAGAAACCTGCGAAGAAGACGAAAGGAAGGGTGAAGATCAAGATGGAATTTATAGAAAACAAACTGAGGAGATACACAACGTTCAGCAAGAGAAAGACTGGAATTATGAAGAAGGTGAGCAATATAATATGTACGGGCTACGGCATAACAAATTAAGTTTGTTTTCTGCTCGTGACACATCCTCGTAAGCAACCTATAATGTTCATTACGTTTCCGATGCTTTTACTGGGCCTGACCGCGTGGAGGAAGAGGCTGTCCAACTCGCTCCCCGCGGTTAGGAACAGATCGATGCTCTTTGGTTTATCAACACGTGTGATTGCATGACGGCATACTTTTATCTTCATATAGTCAGCAGCTCGAAAACATCAGACCATTGTAATTCAATAAAGCTGTGTGCCATTCACCTTTCGGTTGTATCGAAGTAAGTGGACGATATGTGCGGTTTAGTTTGTGGATCGAGTGTTAATGTTTGCAGTTACTTTCGTGGGAAATGGCACGTAAACGTCCATGAGTTAGAAGCACGTACCGGAGCAGTTTGACATTCATCATCATCAACATGGTGCATTGTAGCATGATTTACACAGGTTCTAGTGTTTTATTTGCCGACAGTATAGCTGTTCAATCATTGTGTTCTTTGCTGAGGTATTTTATCTTCACCTCATTGCCTGGTTTCTTTTTTCGCGTCACCACTCTGCCGCATGTCCCGCGCGCGCGCGAGGACAAGCACGCACGCGCAAGGACAAGCACGCGCACGCACACACAAACACGCACGCAGGCGCGCGCGCGCACACACACACACACACACACACACACACGTATGCACACACACACACACACACGTATGCACACACACACACACACACACACACACACACACACACACACACACACACACACACACACACACACACGTGCACACACTCACACAAACACACACGTGCACACACTCACACAAACACACACACAAGCACACACACAAACGCACACACAAACACACACACACACACACACACACACACACACACACACACAAAACACACACATTCACAGAGAGAAAAGAAGTACGGGGACTCTTGTCCAACTTCAAAAATTTATTGCAGAGCTTTCGGGGCCAAGTAGGCTCCTTCATCAGTGCAGTCACACACACATACACATACACTCTCTCTCTCTCTCTCTCTCTCTCTCTCTCTCTCTCTCTCTCTCTCTCTCTCTCTCTCTCTCTCTCTCTCTCTCTCTCGCAACATTCACATCCCCATGTAAGGGAGAGTAAGGCAGAAGGGTTTTAGCAGACTAGTTACCTGGTTTCCTAAAAGTCTACATGACTTAATTAAATGGCTAAAAGCAGATGTTGTTGTTGTCTCTCATTTGCATTTCATAAGGAGTGCCACAATTCAGAATCATTTCTCTCATCCAGGGCTTCAAAACAAAAACTGAAGTATTTATCATTTTGAGAAGTACATTTGAGTAGCTCCAGCTACATAGTGTATTAAGCAATTGGATGGAATAGACGGCAATTTTTACTGTTTGTGTCATTCTACTGTCTTTGTGTCTTTTTTCTACTTAACTTCATGAAACTGTGCAGTCTCAAGTAGAATAATTTCAAAGAACAGCAAACATCTACATAAGAAAAGAAATGGCTTTTTTCAGGGTGGAAACTATGAGTAACACAGTATGCCCTGGCATCTGCCAGACCAGCAACACAGCTAACACAGCAACACAGCTAACACAGCAACACAGCTAACACAGCAACACAGCTAACGCAGCAACACAGCTAACGCAGCAACACAGCTAACACAGCAACACAGCTAACACAGCAACACAGCTAACACAGCAACACAGCTAACGCAGCAACACAGCTAACACAGCAACACAGCTAACGCAGCAACACAGCTAACACAGCAACACAGCTAACGCAGCAACACAGCTAACACAGCAACACAGCTAACAGTAACACAGCTAACACAGCTAACACAGCTAACACAGCAACACAGCTAACACAGCAACACAGCTAATGATGTACTATTACCTGACTGATTTGTGATAGTCACAGATCAGTCTAGATGTAGTCAGTCTAGCAATGGTTTGACTAGCTCTGGTCTGAAGTCTAGCTGTGGTCAGTCTAGTGATGGTCATCAAAACAAGGCACTTCATACCAAAACACTGCAGGGGACTCTGGTCCCTGGTCTGTTGAAGTCAACAGCACTCTTCACTGGTTCCCAATTTACCTCTGATCAGTCTTGCTCTCATGACTTGCATGGACCTCTGTCTCCAGCCCTTGTCCCCAGATGATGTCTTCATCACAGGTGACTGGTGTGCGTCTTGCACCTTTTCATGCACAGTAGCGCTGGCCCCTGTAGACATGCACTTGCACTGAGTCTGTCTTGCTTCCATGGCTGTGTGTACTGACACACACTTGTACTGAGTCTGTCTAGCTTCCATGTCTGTGTGGACTGACACACACTTGTACTGAGTCTGTATTG
>JAWQFJ010000996.1:17500-45000 GCA_034096865.1 Theodoxus fluviatilis
CTGGAAACATGTTTACCTTTACCCAAGGACACCACAGCAGACTGGAAACATGTTCTACCTTTACCCAAGGACACCACAGCAGACTGGAAGCATGTTCTACCTTTACCCAAGGACACCACAGCAGACTGGAAGCATGTTCTACCTTTACCCACGGACACCACAGCAGACTGGAAACATGTTTTACCTTTATTCAGGACACCACAGCAGACTGGAAACATGTTTTACCTTTATTCAGGACACCACAGCAGACTGGAAGCATGTTCTACCTTTACCCACGGACACCACAGCAGACTGGAAACATGTTTTACCTTTATTCAGGACACCACAGCAGACTGGAAGCATGTTCTACCTTTACCCAAGGACACCACAGCAGACTGGAAATGTGTTTTACCTTTACCCAAGGACACCACAGCAGACTGAAAATGTAGAGCAGAGTGTTGAGGAGCATGATGCAGGACACCAACTGTTATGGTGGTGACAGACTGGACACTTCAGGCTGCCTTGCCCACCTGGCTTCAAGGAGTGTGAGCTCTTCTGTAGCTTGGGGCAGTGTTTCTCTCAGGTCTTGCCTTTGTATCCTTGCTGTCAAAGGCTACAGCAGGTGTTGTCAGCCACTTAAAAATAATGATAATGAGGATGTTGGTATTGATGAAGATGAAAGTGGTATACGGTTGTGATAAATAGTGAAAGTGATATTGATGATGATGAAGATGAGAATGAGACTGCTAATAACTTTCTTTTAATCTTTACTGCAACTTATCCCTCTTTCTTTTCCTTTTTAAAAAAATACACAGCCTTCCTTCATGGAGGGCATGGGCAAGTCCCTGCTGTCGGTGCCAGGAGGCCTTGGGGGGATGCAGGGGGGTGAGGGCTACACTCAGCAGGTGACCATGGGGGGCAGCTCACAGCCCTACCCTGTCTCCCTCACTGCCATGGCCAGCTCCACCGCCAGCCCCACCCCCACCTCCTCCCCTCCCACCATCTTCCTGTCCCAAACCCCACAGGTCAGTTCCAACTCCACGCCCCCTCCCGTGCCCATCTCTTCTGCCAAGGGCTCCACCCCCTCCCCCTCCCCCATGATGGCCACTTCCATGCCCTCCATCTCCATGCAGCTGCCCCCTGGCTTCGTCCTCCAGCCTGGTGAGTGGAAGCAGCAGCATTAGCAGTAGAGGTGGTAGAGGTGGAGGAAGACATGGTGGTAGAGGTGGAGGAAGACATGGTGGTAGTGTGGAGGAGAACATGGTGGTAGAGGTGGAGGAAGACATGGTGGTAGAGGTGGAGGAAGACATGGTGGTAGAGGTGGAGGAAGACATGGTGGTAGAGGTGGAGGAAGACATGGTGGTAGAGGTGGAGGAAGACATGGTGGTAGTGGTGGAGGAGAACATGGTGGTAGAGGTGGAGGAAGACATGGTGGTAGAGGTGGAGGAAGACATGGTGGTAGTGGTGGAGGAGAACATGGTGGTAGTGTGGAGGAGAACATGGTGGTAGAGGTGGAGGAAGACATGGTGGTAGAGGTGGAGGAAGACATGGTGGTAGTGGTGGAGGAGAACATGGTGGTAGAGGTGGAGGAAGACATGGTGGTAGAGGTGGAGGAAGACATGGTGGTAGTGGTGGAGGAAGACATGGTGGTAGAGGTGGAGGAAGACATGGTGGTAGTGGTGGAGGAGAACATGGTGGTAGAGGTAGAGGAAGACATGGTGGTAGAGGAAGACATGGTGGTAGAGGAAGACATGGTGGTAGAGGAAGACATGGTGGTAGAGGTGGAGGAAGACATGGTGGTAGAGGTGGAGGAAGACATGGTGGTAGAGGTGGAGGAAGACATGGTGGTAGTGGTTGAAGAGGAGGAGGTGGTAGTAGAGGAAGAGGATGGAGAAGGAAGCGTGGTGGAGGATTAGAGGGAGGAGGGTATAGGTGATTATACTGATGGTGACTGTGTTGTTTTACACGCTTAGATGACATTGTTTATTCATGGAGAGAAGGAAGGAGGTGATGGGAATAAGGTAGAATTATGATCTTTAAAAAAACAAACTCCAAACTTGTTGAGTGTAAACAGTTGACACTCTATATAGCTGTGTCCTCTTTAAGTTGTAATTTTTATGTAAGAAGAATTTATTTATTTATTTATTTATTTATATTTTATTTAAAAAAAAAAATGGGGGGTGGGGGGTGGGGGGGGGGGGTGTTGTGTATGGCAGTGGTGGTGTTTGTGTTGTACTGCCTGGGTTTTGCTCATTACCTGATAATGGTAATGGAGGGGGATTTTTATTTTACAATAAAGTATGGTCTGTCTGTGATTGTAGGCACCTCCATCAGCTTCCCTATCCAGCAGACGACGGGGCAGACAGTGCAGACCACGCAGGCTCAGGCCATTTTCGGTCTGTCCGGTCAGACACAGTACCTGACCATGGCCAGTAAGTCTGCAGAGTTGCCTCCCTTGGTCTGTCTGTCGTAACCTTCACTGTCAGCAGTTGACATGACCTTGACCCTAAGCTTGGCTGCTGAGTACACTTTTGATGACATGTGCAGAATTTGCATAACAAACATTGTGTTTTGAGCTGTAAATATATTTGTTCAATGAATATGAAGAGATTGAGGACACAACAAATAAATGATGAAAGTGAATGTAGTACCCATTAATTAAAGCATACTTGTTTTTTCAATTCCACTCTATGTTTGTATTCACAGAGAAGCAGGAAATTCTAGGCTGCATCATTGAAGTGTCTATAGAGCAGAATGTATTTGCAGCTGCTACCCTGTTTTCCAGACTTGACACAGCAGGGAAGCAACACCACTCAGACTGACAATACCATCTCATCCACATCGTCCTCCTCTTCTGCCACATCCCTCGCCAGCATCCCCTCCAACCTCAGCCTGGTGTCTGGTCGGTGACTCTCAGGCCTCGGGTCTGTCTTGTCCCATCTTGATGTCTCTCTCTCTTCTGTCTGTGTGTGTTCCTTTTGTCTTCGTCTGTCTGTCTGTTCAGCCTGTGCTTCTTTCCTGTCTGTATATCTGCCCTCTCTACGTCTGTCTCTCATGTCTGTCTCTCATGTCTGTGTCGGTCTCTCATGTCTGTGTCAGTCTCTCATGTCTATCTCTCATGTCTATGTCGGTCTCTCATGTCTATGTCAGTCTCTCATGTCTGTGTCGGTCTCTCATGTCAGTGTCGGTCTCTCACGTCAGTGTCGGTCTCTCACGTCTGTGTCGGTCTCTCATGTCTGTGTCTGTCTCTCATGTCTGTGTCTGTCTCTCATGTCTGTGTCGGTCTCTCATGTCTGTGTCTGTCTGTGTCTGTCTCTCATGTCTGTGTCTGTCTCTCATGTCTGTGTCGGTCTCTCATGTCAGTGTCGGTCTCTCACGTCTGTGTCTGTCTCTCATGTCTGTGTCGGTCTCTCATGTCTGTGTCGGTCTCTCATGTCAGTGTCTGTCTCTCATGTCTGTGTCTGTCTCTCATGTCTGTGTCTGTCTCTCATGTCTGTGTCGGTCTCTCATGTCAGTGTCTGTCTCTCATGTCTGTGTCTGTCTCTCATGTCTGTGTCTGTCTCTCATGTCTGTGTCGGTCTCTCATGTCTGTGTCTGTCTGTGTCTGTCTCTCATGTCTGTGTCGGTCTCTCATGTCTGTGTCGGTCTCTCATGTCTGTGTCGGTCTCTCATGTCTGTGTCTGTCTCTCATGTCTGTGTCGGTCTCTCATGTCTGTGTCGGTCTCTCATGTCTGTGTCTGTCTCTCATGTCTGTGTCTGTCTGGGTCTGTCTCTCATGTCTGTGTCGGTCCAGTATGTGCTCCTTTCCTATCTAAGTCTGCGCTCTCTGTGTCTACCTCTCCTACCTGTGTCTGCCTCTCCTACCTGTGTCTGCCTCTTCCATCTGTGTCTGTATGTCTGGTCTGTGTTTTGTCTTTCCTGTCTGTATGTCTGTCCTGTCTTTATCTTTTCTGTCTGTGTCCGTCCCTCATGTTAGTGTCATGTCTGTGTGTGTCTGTCTGTTCTATGTCTGTCTCAACTCTCTACACTGTGTTTCATCTGGTCTTGGTGTGTGTGTGTCTCTCTCTCCTTATGGCACTCACGCTGTTGTAGCTCTTCCTCTCCTCACTTATCTGCCTGTCTGTCTGCTTTTTTTTTTCTTTGCCTGTTCCTGCTCTCTGTGCTTTTGTTCCCACTGATCTTTCTTCTAGTTTTTGACTCACATGCGAAGCAAAAGTGAGTCTATGTACTCACCCGTTTCGTCCGTCCGGGCGTCCGGGCGTCCGAAAACTTTAACGTTGGATTTTTCTCGGAGACTATTAAGTCTATCAACACCAAATGTGGCATGATGGTGTATGATGACAAGGCCTCAAAAAACATACATAGTGACTTGTCCTTGCTTCAAGGTCAAGGTCGCAGGGGCCATAAATGTTGTCTAAAAAACAGTCATTTTTCACATTTTCTCAATTTTCTCTTAAGTTTTTGAGATTGGATACCTGACCTATATATGGCATATAGGGCAAAGTAAGCCCTATCTTTGATACCAGTTTGGTTGATCTTGCTTCAAGGTCAAGGTCACAGAAGTTCTTCAAAGTTGGATTGTATATATATTTTGAAGTGACCTTGACCCTGAACTATGGAAGATAACTGTTTCAAACTTAATAATTATGTGGGGCACATGTTATACCTTCATCATGAGACACATTTGGTCACATATCATCAAGGTTAAGGTCACTTTGACCCTTATGAAATGTGACCAAAATGGGGTAGTGAACCACTAAAAGTGACCATATCTCATGGTAGAAAGTGCCAATAAGCACCATTGTGCTTCCTATGTCTTGAATTAACAGCTTTGTGTTGCATGACCTTGGATGACCTTGACCTTGGGTCAAGGTCACATGTATTTTGGTAGGAAAAAAGTGTAAAGCATTTCTTAGTGTATGATGTCATTGGTAGGTTTAGTTGTTTGACCTTGACCTTGAAGGTCACCTGAAAGTCAAGGTCATATAAAGGTCAAGGTCAAGCATGTGAGTCGTATGGGCTTTGACCTTCTTGTTCTTCTTCTTGTCTTTCCTTTCCAGAGTCTCCTTATGGAACTTTTTCAGTGGGAATGTTGCTCAGAGAGTACACGTAATTATGGTACAAACAAACAACAGATGAAGAGAAGAGGTACATGTAGAAACAAGAGAAACCTGTGAAAAATTGTATGTACAGTAATCCTCCTTGAAGCCTTTGGTGCAGATGTACACAGGTCTTGTCCTGTTCACAGAGAACATGGTGACAGCCATTTGGACGGCCATGAAAGGGCAGAGGACAATACATGCATGCCTTGCTTTTCCACCAGCCTTGCAATGCTGGAGCTGCTTGCAACACTAGTGTTGCTTGCAATGCTGGTATTGCTTGTAATGCTGGTGTTGCTTGCAACAATTGTGTTGCTTCCAATGCTGGTGTTTGCAAAGCTGGTGTTGCTTGCAATGATGTTGTTGCCTGAACACTGGTGTTACTTGCAATAATTGTGTTGCCTGCAATGCTGTTGTTGCTTGCAATGCTGGTGTTGCTTGCAATACTGGAGTTGTTTGCAATGCTGGTTGTGTTTGCAATGCTGGTGCATGTTGCTTGCAATGCAGGTGTTGCTTGCAATGCAGGTGTTGCTTGCAGTAATGGTGTTGCTTGCAATGATGATGTTGTTTGCAATAATGTTGTTTGCAATCATGCATGCAATAATGGTGTTGTTTGCAATAATGGTGTTTGCAATGCTGTGTGTTTTGCAGCGTCAGGGTCAGGCAGCAGCGGGGGGCTGATGACACCCAACCTGGTCATGTACCAAACTCCCCAGGGTGTCGTCTACGCCACACCTGCCTCGGCCAATTTCAGTGACCGCACCATCTTCAACTTCCAGCAGCCAGCCAGCAGCATCTCCCTGTCCCAGCAGGACAGCACTCAGGGTACTCGGATTTCCCTCGCTCAGACACACATATTTCCCCTGCCCTTGTCAAACCCTCTCTGTCCAATGCTTGGACTACAAGACGGAGCCAGTTGGCTGTCGCACAGTTTGATATGGTGGGCCAGTGGCTTGTGGAGGCTCTTCCACTCCAGTTGCCTCAAGAGAATCCTCACTTCCTCAACTGCTCTGATTCTCCTGGAAAAAGGCAGCGATGCATGTAGGGGAGTCTTTACTTGGAACAAAATGTCTTGTGCTTCAACATGATAGCAGTGAAGATTTTAAAGGAGAGGGGAGAGCATGCTTGGTTTTATTTGAGAAGACACAGTGGATCAGCCCACCTTGCATCAGACTTCTGAGTCTGACAGAGTTCCTTGTCTAGGGTGTATGTTCAATGAAGTGATGTCCTAATTCTTGTTATATGTAGGGAATTGTCTCCCTTGAGCAGCAGATCAGTGTGCACAGAAAGGGGGGAAAACAAGAAGACAAAACCCCAGACTATTCTCTCCTAAGAAAAACCTGTCTTTTCTCTCTACAGGAAAAAACCTGACTCTTTCTCTCCAATGGCTAATGGCTGTGTGAGTGATGGCTGTGTGAGTGATGGCTGTGTGGGTGATGGCTGTATGAGTGATGGCTGTGTGGGTGATGGCTGTGAGAGTGATGGCTGTGTGTGTGATGGTTGTGTGAGTGATGACTGTGTGAGTGATGGCTGTGTGTGTGATGGCTGTGTGAGTGATGGCTGTGTGTGTGATGGCTGTGTGAGTAATGGCTGTGTGAGTGATGGCTGTGTGAATGATGGCTGTGTTAATGATGGCTGTGTTATTACTTTGTTGCAGTGGGCGCTGGGCAGCTCATCATCCCCATCCCAGTGTCCTTGGCTGGCTCTGGCCAGGTAGGTGTCTCTGTCTTGATGTGTGTGTGTCTGTGTGTGTCTGTCTGTGTGTGTCTGTCTGTGATTGAGTGTGTGTATGTGTGTGTCTGCTCTGTGTGTGTCTGTTTGTGATTGAGTTGTGTAAATGTTTGTATGTATCTGTGTGTAAATGAGTGTGTATGTGTGTGTGAGCGTGTGTATGTGCGTGTCTGTGTGTGTGTGTGTGTGTGTGTGCGTGTGTGTGTGCGTGCGTGCGTGTGTGTGTGTGTGTGTCTCTGTGTGTGTGTGTGTGTGTGTGTGTGTGTGTGTGTGTGCGTGTCTGTGTGTGTGAGTATGTCTTTGTCAGTCAGTGATTGAGTGCGTGTATGTGTGTGTGTATGTGTGTGTGTGTGTTTGTGTGTGTTTGTATATATGTGTGTGTGTGTTTGCAAATGTGTGTGTGAGTTTCTGCATCTCTGTCTGAAGAAATAATGGTTATAAGAGTGCTTGCAGGGTTTTTATATTTTGTGCAATTGCGTTTTGTGAATGGATGAGTATCAATGCCATGCTGTGTGCAACAAACGACCTTCTTTTGACTGCCTTGCCACAGTTGATTGAGTCTCCATGACTGCAATCTGCTGATGTGTCCACTGTCCTTCCTTCTCTCAGCAGTTTCTGCAGTTTGCCTCTCCCACGGAGGCCAACGCCACCTGCACCGTGGCGGACTTGACGGTGCAGCCCCCTCGTCCCAAGAAGTCCCGCAGCAAGTAAACATGGGTGTCCAGCCTGCATCCATCTCGGCCCTCATCCAGTGGGACGGGACACCTGGATGTTTGGGACGTAGAAATGTTCAGACATTCTAATCAGCTGCCCAGCCTTTTTGGACAAGGTGCTGAGACGCTGGGAGCTTGGGACATGTGGACAAATTGGCGCCCCTGGCAGTGCAAGGCCAGGATGCTTGCTGTCTGCCCAGCACTGCGGCTTGGAAGGAGGCATGGAAAACTCAGTTCTTCGTCTGGCACCGAGATACTTTTGGTCGATGCCCCGTTAGAGAGCTGAGCAGGGCCCTCCTCTTTGTAGCTTGACAGCTTCTCATCATGAGGTGTGAAATAGCATTGCTTGACCAGTATGACTTCCGTTGCTTCCAGTCAATTACTGTATCTGTCTATCTGTCAGTTAATGTTCTATGTTCAGCATCTTTTCACAATTGTGAGTCTAGATGAGTTTTCTAAGGCTTGGTTTCCAAACTGGTATAGACTTCGTTGCAAAAGTTTTCTGTGCTACACTGATATTTTCTTAGATACATTATTTATCCTGCATGTAGGTAGAAGGTGTGTCATTTTGTTTATTTTGTTCCAATTTTGCAAACCTGGTGGAAGTTGTTGACTATGAGTCCTTCTTTGCCTGGTTTGATGCAAACTTGACCAATGCAAGTTGATTTGACAAGCATGTGTGTGTGTGCTTGATGATGTTTCAATGGACACAAATCTTTGCACATGAAAGTTCGTATGATTACGGTTTGCATGGAAATAGTTTTTAAAAGTAATTTTGTTATAGGTATGTGCAGGAATTTAAGTAATTATTTAATGAAAGTATGCAAATGATTTAATGAAAAAACCTTTTTCTTAATTTTCCAATATCATTGTTGTTGTTTAACATTGATTTGTGGAAGGCAGAAAAATGATACAATCTTTTTTGTGGGGGTGGGGGTTGAGGGGAAGGGCGAAGGGTCTAGGTCCGGCTTTTTCTTATTTGATGACATGTCCTTGGGCACTGAGTGAGTGGGCAGGGCAGGCTGAGGCGAGTCCTTGCTTGGTGCACCGCCTAGAGGACTGGTCGTGGGAGTGGGCAGGGCAGGCTGAGGCGAGTCCTTGCTTGGTGCACCGCCTAGAGGACTGGTCGTGGGAGTGGGGTTGTTACTTTGTTGACTGCATGTCACTTTTCATGCACAGGCATGCATTGTCATGCACACATTGGTGGCATTTATGGTTGCACGCTCAGTGACCCCTTCACACCCATGCAGACATATGCAAACACACTGACTGTGTCACTCTGAATCAACTCATTTGCATGCGTGTTGCTCAAACTTGCATCAATACACATGAGACGTACAGACACAAACATGTGCAAAGGCAAAGACAGAGTTTGTAAACAAATACTAAATGGAAAAAAGCAAAATGCAATTACGAAGACAGGTGTACAGAGCATTGAATACAAGGCATAATGGAGTGGGGGGTGGTGGTGGGGGGGGGGGGGGGGGGGAGGAGGGGGGACTAGATTGTCATAGCTGGACATGCTGAATGCAGGGGTCTCTATTGAGGCAGCATTTTCAAAGGCAGTCATAAAAGACAATATGTTTGTTTTGTATTGGAACTATTTTGGTCAGAAAATATCCCTCAGCTTTAATGTGTACATTGGAAATGAGTTTTCCAATTGCATTGTCATGCTTCATCCTCATGGCTGTGCATCAAATCAAGTATATGCTCCATTTCTTTCTCATTCATATCATTCAGTGACATTGAAGATCTAGGCCATGCATTTCATATACAAGTGTATGTCAAGGCCGATATAAGATACCACTCATCTACAAGTGTATGTCAAGACCGATGTAAGATATCGTTCATCTACAGATGAGTAACAGTATCCATGACTCTGTTCGCAAAGGCGATCTTCTCTTTGTTATAGCAATTTTTAATCAGACGCAGATGCTGTTGCGTCAGGGCTGATGGCTACTGACATAGATAAAGGGAAGTTTGTGTTTGGAAAGAGTGAGTCTCAGCAGAGGCAGTCTGCATCTGAAGCCCTGACTGCCAGATTCGTGCAGGTCATGCTGGCCTTTCTTCAATGGCTGTTGTCCTTCTCAGTTCAGCTGCAGCTTTACCACATCTGTTGCGGATGGATGTTTGATGATTGTTTTCAGAATAGCAGCAATCCTTTCTTCTCTTGCAATTTCAAATTCCTTGGTCCCTCCCTGATTGTAAACTTACCTGGCTCCTGAGACGGTGTGCTGAAGAAAATCAGGTTACTTCTACTAAAGCCAGTCTGTGATCTTCATGGCTGCTGCAGAGTCTCACTTGAAACATCTCTTTAAATATCACTGGAAGCATCTTTTGAAACTCTTGAAAGGTCATTTAAACATCTCTGAAGACATCACTTGAAACATCTCTTTAAATATCACTGGAAGCATCTTTTGAAACTCTTGAAAGGTCATTTAAACATCTCTGAAAACATCACTTGAAACATCTCTTGAAACTTTTGAAACATCTCTTCAAACATGTCGTAAATCTTGCAAACGAGAGTCTGTGTGTGCTGCTGGGTCCATTTATGCGATTGATCTTTGAAGGTGGTTGGACTTGTGCAGTGAAAAACTGGAACATTTTATGAAGACTGAGTTGAAAGCTAAAATTTAGGTTGGAGGATTTGTTATTTGGTTTTAGAAGATAAGTTTTTTTTTCTATTCAATTTTTTTGAAAATGCATTTTATTAGTGTTTTTCAAATGCTTCAAGTGGGAAAGTTTGGTTGTGGCAAGTGATTTTGTGTGTGTGTGTGTGTGTCTGTGTGTGTGTGTGTGTGTGTTTGTGTGTGTGTGTGTGTGTGTGTGTGTGTGTGTGTGTGTGTGTGTGTGTGTGTGTGCCCACATGCACATGCCGATGGAACAAAGAGAGGTTGAGATTTGCATAATGTTTTAAGAAGTAATTCATCTGTCTATATCTATTCTTCAATCAATAGACAGAGAGTAGTTTTTAAAGGGAAAACAGTGGTGATGTAGGGAGAGCCACAGTGTTGAGTAATGCCATCCTTTATTTTTGCCATGGCAAGCTGTCTTTGTTGGGCCATGTCTTGGCTGTAGCCATACACTTGACAGCCACAGGAAGGACTGTCCACTGTTGGTCAGAGTTTGCTGACTGTCTTGCTGACTGACCAGCCACAAGGTAGCCTGCAGATGGCATCAGAGTAAAAGGAGGCAATGTCGGTTGAAGGTTTGTGGGTAGTGGGTCCATCCATCTCTTCTGTTTTCCTACGAATGATTTAAATGATTTTGCCTGTGTGTCTTCATCGCAAAGTTGCTGGAAGCTGCCTCGTTGTTGCTGTCCACATGTGTGCAGTCCATCCTTGCCCTGCCAGGCAGGACGGTAACTGACAGCTTGATGCTAAGTAGCAGGCTTGGACTCTAGGCAGTCGCGTGGCCACCTCAGTGTCGGTCTTGCTGACTTGGCCTCCAGCCAGGGAAGGGTTGTAGGGGAAGTGCTCTACAGCGGCACCCAATGGAGGGGTAGCGTCTGTACTGGTTTTGCCGTCTAAGTACACACTGCTGTGAAAGTTATTTTGGAAATGCAGCCCTGGCACCTGATAACACAGATGGAGTGAGGAAAGCGTTGTTTGAGGGATGACTTGGTGGATGCATGGTTTGGCTGGAAGGTTTTTGAGGACGCTTTGCAGTGTGCTGGTGTTGGAGCAGCAGTTCATGAAAGACTGGTGTCCAAATTCCAGTGAAGTGCCTTGTTGACTGTAACCCAGTGACTTGGTGCAGGCAAAACTGTGAAACTTTACCCATTGTCTCCATAGTGCCATGGCTTTTTGTAGTTGTGCTTGTAATTGTCTGGATTATATAAAGAAAGCATGCAATGAGTGAGATGGAAAAGTGCACTTTGGAGAGGAAGAAAGAGGAAGATAAAGATGATTTGGAGCTGTTTACTGCTCAGTCTTTTTATGTGTCTTTTTGCAGTGGTTGTATGGACAAGCATTCAGCATCAGTATATTTTCACTGCCTTTTCATGTCATAGAAAGTTCATTCTAAAGCATCTCAGCCTGTTACAGAGAATAGATTCGTGATAATGGTTTTTTATGAGAGTCATTTTCAGCATTCTGAAGGTATTGATTTGTTGAAAGTGAAAAAAAAACTTTTTATTGACTCTTGACCTTTGGAATTTTGTGATATGCAATAGCTGACTTTCAATTTGTTGGCTCTAGTAACTGTGTCTAGCCTGCCAGTTGGTAGTAGCTCATCATGACTTAGGCTCGGTTGCTGTACTTTCAAATGAGAATTGAAAACTTGCCTTTTTCTTGAAATCCAACTGTTTGTCAAGGAATGAGACATTTTCCTGTAGCCAAGCATACTGCTCAATGAATCCATGGACACCCAAAACAAAAATAGAACAACAGTTTTCTAAGAGTCTGTTTGATGCAGCAGTCTGTTTTTCAAGGATAGTCACATCAAGTGTTTTATGTCCAACATCTCCTGGCTAACCACTGGTTGGTAACTCCAGTGCTGAAGTTAAATCATGGGACATAGTATTTTTTAATACATTTTTTTATACTCCCCTAAACTTAGAGCAATGGTGTTTTGTGATGGTCTCCACTGATATTAGTTACGTTAGTTGTCTTTTCTCCTCTGCACAGCTATACAGACGTCTCTGTTGCGTTTGGATCTTGCCCACGCAGTCAGAAATGGAGGAAAGGGCAAGCTAAATACATGTACAGAGTTTTCATGGGATTCAAAGACCCTTGCTTATTCAATTGCTTCATCTTGTTGATATACATAATAGATGCATGCCAGATTTTGACATAGTCACTGGAAAATGTGCTTGTTGATGAATACTGTTTATGTTGTTACAATGGATGTTCAAGTTTCATGTACAGCAGAGTTGAAGTTCTTGAGCACTATCCATGTCCCTAGGGAGATTATGGTCAATCATGTTCTATGTGTCACAGTCTATTTTACAACACAGCTGTGAAATGAAAGGAAACTATGCTTTGTAAGAAATGTACAGACACATCTACAGTTTTGCAAATGTATTTTGGTACTGTTTGCATTGAATTTTAATAAATATGGATGTGCCACACATAAAGACATGGTGGATTTTCATTTTTGTGTCCCAAGCGCCTGACCACTGCTGTCTGGAAAATCTTTCAAAGACAGACTTGTGTCCCAAGCGCCTGACCACTGCTGTCCGGAAAATCTTTCAAAGACAGACTTGTGTTCCGAATTCCTTGCGTTGCAGACTTCCCGACCTCTGGGTCCATTGCCTACCACACTCTCTCTACGTTTTCTTTACAAACATCCCCCCGAGGGTTGGGGGTAAGAATTGACCCACCATGTCTCCCTACATGATTCGTAAGAGGCGAATACAAAGGGACCTCTTGACATGGGCTTACTTGAAACTGTTCTAGTGATTTTCGTGTTTACTGGCTTTACATAGTTTACAAAGCTGAAAGGTCGTAAAACACCATCCCACATCCCACATCTTTACAAACAGGAATCTGAGGCAAATTGCAAAAATATTTATTCTGGCACATTTAAAATCAATGCGTTCAAGGCACTGAAATCTTTACATGTTGGCTGCATGGGAAGACTGATGCGGCAGCAGCACTAAAGACGGAAAATATGTCAAAGTACACGTCGTCTGGCATTTCCGTGTGACCAGCACCAACGTACATATAGGCCTATATACTCCCTTAACAAAATCGGATTAAAATGACTTGCATAGTGACAAGAATTATGTACAGTAAAAGTGTGGCATCAAAGGAACAAGGTCGACAATACCAGACAATACCATCAGTACCGAACGATGTCGACAATACCAGAAAATGGTAACAGTATCAAACAATATCAACAAAACCAATCACCAATAGAAAATTCATTACGAGAGCAGTGCGGTGAAACCAACAGTTCAAGGTTATATATCCACAAGTTACTGTGCTATTGTTAATTTTTTAAAAAGGAAGAAAAAAGAACAGAAATATATATGTGCATATTGTTGACGTGATTGCAAAGTACTAAAATTAACTTCTCTAAGTTCTTGAAAAGGAGGGTAGTGTGTTGAACGATTATTTTCAATATTTTGGTAATAGGAAGAGAAATGTGAAAGTATGCTGTAGTCAATATCAATGGTCAAAAGCAGACCAACACCTTTCTGTCACCAGTTTCCTCACAGGACAATACACCCATACACTGGAAACGAAGAAATGAGCATAATATGGCCAGACTACAATCAAAGAATTCACGGCGAAGTCCCTCATAACAGTTAATAGCCAACATCCAGCAACAAATGTAATCTCATCAGAACTGCCCACTAAGTCGCTGTCGATAAGAACACCAAAAGCTCATTCTCAGAGAAGTTCCTGGGTTCGAAATAACCGCGTGACACTGTTTGTTAAAACGTATGCGTTCCTGTGTAAATAATTGCAACTTGAGCTAATGTCAGACCCCTGAATACAGAAATATTTTTCCATTTGGTGTGAAGTGGAAGGTGGGAAGTGGTTTTGATTTTGTCACTGCCAACGACCCATCAATGTGTGTTATGTATGGGTGTATATGTGTATGTATATCTGTGTGCATGTATGTGTTTGTATGTATGTGTGTGTGTGTGTGTGTGCATGTGTGCGTGCGTGCGTGTCTCTGTATGTGCATGTATATATGTGAGTCTGTGTGTGTGCATATGTGTGCGTATATGTGTATGTATTTGTGCGAGTCTGAGAGAGAGAGAGAGAGAGAGAGAGAGAGAGAGAGAGAGAGAGAGATGAGAGAATGAAGGATTTTATTCAATTGTATTTGAAACAGAGGTATGAATATCCCATCGTCTGCACACTTGCCAAAGTTATGACAGTTCTGTCGTCACACCACACAAGTACATGTTGGATGTTATCTTGGTGTACCTGCAGTACTTCTCTCTTCTCGGAGTTTCAGTGTGTCAAAGATGTGCATCGAAATATCTCTACTGGTCGTTGTGTTGGTCCCTTCCAAAAGATAGCTGCATGTTCTTAGAGGGTCTCTCTCTCTCTCTCCCTCTCTCTCTCTCTCTCTCTCTCTCTCTCTCTCTCTCTCTCTCTCTCTCTCTCTCTCTCTCTCTCTCCCACCCCTCCTCCAATTTGTTATAGACATATCAACTTATATAAGTGTTCTGATACAGTCAGAGGCGGTGAACTACCATAGGATCATACCTGCATTGCTGTATGAATATGCTATTCATGCCGCCTCGATGGCTGTAAATGTAATATAATACCTTTTTTTTTAAACATTTCCTGTACATATGAATATCTTAATGTTTTAACCTGATGTATGTCAAGTTGTGTCGTCGACCGAAATAAAGTCAGTCAGTCAGTCAGTCAGTATCTCTTTCTCTCTCTCTCTCTCCCTTCCTACACCCACCATATCCTACCCCTTTCTCTTCCTACCCCAAATCTTTCCTATCCCTTCCCCTTCCTACCCCCACCCTCTCCTACCCCTCCCCCTTCCTACCCCCACCCTCTCCTACCCCTCCCCCTTCCTACCCCCACCCTCTCCTACCCCTCCCCCTTCCTACCCCCACCCTCTCCTACCCCTCCCCCTTCCTACCCCCCTCCTCTCCTACCCCTCCCCTTTCCTACTCCCACCCTCTCCCAACTTCACCCCTAGTTATGCTGAAATGGTCGTTGTCCCCAACATTCGGGGACAGAGTACTCGGTCTTTGAAATCTCGAACTTACAGTCACGTGACATACCGATGACCATGTGATATATCGCGACGGCCGATTGGCGATTAGAGTAAAAGTGTCCGAGAGAAACCCATTCTCCCCTACCAGCACTGTAACATGCGTGTCCTTTATGCGTCCTTTACGGACCATGCATGCCTCCCTGTAGGCCGGCACTGTATTCAAATAGTTCAACAAATCTTGTCCCATTCGAACGTCGACCGCCATTTTGATAGGTAAACTGCCGGTTGTTGGCAGTCTCGTTCTCGTTCAAATGCCGAGATTTCAAAGACCGAGTACTCTGTCCCCGTGGACAGAGTACTCCGAGTTGGGGACAACGACCATTTCAGCCCTAGTTATACCCACCCTTTCCTACCCCTTCACCTTCCAACACCCACCCTCTCCTAAACCTATTTTTCCGATTCCCATCCCCTGAATCTCTTTGCTTCCTTTCCCTCCCTCATCCCTGAATGATGGTGGCCAGGCGTTGCAAGATGGCTGCCCACAGATGTCGAAGATGCGTCAGGAGACTGGTGGTGGAGTCCGACCCGTTGCCCGGGGTAGCCCCGTCCTGCCCCGGCTCCGTACCCACCGTATCGCTGCGGAAACAGAAACAAACCTGCAATTCTCTCGGCCTTCCCTCTTTAGACGCGATCTCCACCGTGTCGATGTGGAGACAGAAACAAACCTGCAATTCTCTCGGCCTTCCCTCTTTATATGCGATCTCCACCGTGTCGCTATGGAGACAGAAACAAACCTGCAATTCTCTCGGCCTTCCCTCTTTAGATGCAATCTCCACCGTGTCGCTATGGAGACAGAAACATACCTGCAATTCTCTCGGCCTTCCCTCTTTAGATACAATCTCCACCGTGTCGCTGTGGAGACAGAAACAAACCGGCAATTCTCTCGGCCTTCCCTCTTTAGATGCAATCTCTGCCCACTCCATATGGAAGGTCTTTGTAGGTGATACTCGGTGTTGCTGATGCTTGTAGTTGTTGTAATATGAATTCAAATATCTTAAAATGCTTTGACAAGAAGAGTCTAAGGCAATTCAGGTGCGTACCATTGTCAGTTACGATACAAGCGTTTAAACATGTGTAAAGTGTAGATCTACCAAAATCCTGTGTATGAAGATATGGGGATTTTACGACATGTACTTTATGATGGGTCGTTTTGCGTGGTTCTCATCTCCATCTATCTCATGCAGGTATTTTGTGATTTTTCTCACTACCTTTCTTGTGTAAAACGCAGTCCAAAGAGAGAGGCTTGACAGTAGAAATGGAACAAGCGGTGATGGGAAACCACTGATGCCATCAACAGTTGAAAATGGCACAACAGGTGATGTAAATTCACTGGTGCCACGAGTGCAGTGCAGGACAGATCGAGTTCTTGTCAAAGAGGGACCGTGAGACCAGACAGACGCAGTGATTGGGGGGTGGGGGTGGGGTGGGTTGTTTGTTAGTTTGGTTTGGTTGGGATGGTGGGTTGGTTTGGTTGGTTGGTTGATCGATTTATTGGTTGGTTGGTTTGGTTTGGATGTTTGGTTGATTCGATGGATCGATCGACTGTTTGATGGATAGATGCATGGGATGGAAGGTTGAATGGGGGGAGTTGTTTGTTAGTTGGGTTTGGTTGGGATGATGGGTTGGTTTGGTTGCTTGATGGTTGCTTAGTTGATCGATTTATTGGTTGGTTGTTTTAGTTTGGGTGTTTGGTTGACTCGATGAATCGATCGACTGACTGATGGACAGATGCATGGATGCATGGATGGAATAGAAGGATGAATGGATTATTGACTGATCAAAGTTTTCCGGCCCATCAGCCCCTGTAAGCTATACACGTCCAATGACGACACATTACTGATGTCAATTGAAATGTTAGCAAGTTAAGAATGTACGAACATTTTCCAAACTATTCACTCATGAAAGGTCTATCTCACACAAAATCAAGACTGTTTGCCTAGTGATTCGCCTTGTACGCATCATGTGGGGAATGGATGGACGGAGTTTTACGGCGCATCAGCCTTTGTAGGCTATGTAAGGCCATTGAGCAGGAAAATTTTAAGAACAGTTTAAAGTAAGCGCAAATCAAGTCACGATATCCCTTATGAATCGCGTAGGGAGACGTGGTGGGTCTATTCTGACCCCCAACCCACAGGGGGCAGCCATAGGAAAGGGTGCAATTGTTGCTTGAGACGCAGTCACAGGCGTGCAAAAGCGTTGCTTGAAATCTGTGCCAGCAAGGGTTTCATGCTTTTGGAAGTTAGTACGTTCCCACATTCCTTTGAGGATTTTGCCATCTGTTTATGTCATGCAAGGTGTAACCTTGTCTGGCAGCCTCGCTTCCTTCCAGCACATGGACACACACACACACGCACACACTCATCAGTAGGCCTACAAACACACACACACACACACATATCAACACACACACACACACATCAACACACACACACACACATCAACACACACACACACACGAGCGCGAGCGCTCATACACACACATATCAACACACACACACACACGAGCACGCGCGCGCGCTCACACACACACACACACGCACACGCACGCGCACACACGCACACACACATATATATATCAAAACACACACACACACACACACACACACACACACACACACACACACACATCAGCACACAAGACAGTTTCCAACACAATGCCAAATCTTTGCATAACTGTCTGTGGTCTGAAACTGTTCCGATCTGCCACAGTTTGCCTCTGTGTAAGGGATTCTGTTAGTCTGTGCGCGCGCATATGCACGTGAATGTTCCTAATACATAAGACAGAACTTTGACAGAGGCAGGATAGAAGGAAAGAAGTTCGTTAACCCGGGGATCATCGTCGCCGTCAAGATGGAGGAAAAGTATGATGATGATTTGTGCCCGAGGCTTTGTGTTGGGGTTAACTCCTGTCACCCCTCACTGCTGCAACATCGCCTCTCTGGCAACGTCCGCGTTGTTACAAGTGTGATGTGAAACGCCACCCGTGCAGTCATCAGAGTTTCCCCAGTGCGCCTGTTTCCACTGCCCGCCCCAGTGTGTGCTTCCACTGCCTGCCCCAGTGTGCCTGTCTCCACTGCATGCCCCAGTGTGGCCGTTTCCACTGCCTGCCCCAGTGTGCCTGTTTCCACTGCCTGCCCCAGTGTGCCTGTTTTCACTGCCTGCCCGTGTGCCCGTTTCCACTGCCTGCCAGTGTGACTGTGTTTCCACTGCCTGCCCCAGTGTGTGTGTTTCCACTGCCTGCCCCAGTGTGCCTGTTCCCACTGCCTGCCCCAGTGTGCCTGTTTCCACTGCCTGCCCCAGTGTGCCTGTTTCCACTGCCTGCCCCAGTGTGCCCGTTTCCACTGCCTGCCCCAGTGTGCCTGTTTCCACTGCCTGCCCCAGTGTGCCTGTTTCCACTGCCTGCCCCAGTGTGCCTGTTTCCACTGCCTGCCCCAGTGTGCCTGTTTCCACTGCCTGCCCCAGTGTGCCCGTTTCCACTGCCTGCCCCAGTGTGCCTGTTTCCACTGCCTGCCCCAGTGTGCCCATGTGCAAAACAAAGAAAAACCCACTCACCAAGTGATTTGGTCAATGAAACACAAACATATGAAAATGCTTCTTCCATCTTTATTAGTGCGGTTATTTTTGGCATCTGCACAGCATTTGCATACTTGTAACAAACGCAAGTACAGCAGAAATAGTATGTACAGTGCGCACACACAAACTTTTCAGGTTCACATTATGCCCAACTGCCAGTTTTGATATGTACTGAAATTGTTTGCAGTCCCAGCTATGGACTGAAACTTTCTTGGCCCTGATGAAGAGAGAGACAGACAGTATACTGAACAAAAACTATTGCACATACTGATTACCAATGCCTTCCTGCAGGCATAAACACGTAATGGCATCTTAAGTATCCTCAACAGAATAAGAAACTTCAAAATCTTTTAACTATAAGAAACGAAAAAAACAAACAACAACCCGAGATCTAATTCCTGTTTGTATGTGTGATAGTATAATGTTCATCAGTGATTCTGATCTATGACTTGTAGTGCTGTGAACTGTGACAGGAAGGACTATTAATGGTGTGAACTATGTCTGTGCCAACAAGGATGAACATGTGATAGTGTGTGTGTGTGTGTGTGTGGAGTGCATGCGTTATGCGTTGATGATCGTGTATGTATGCTGTGTGAGTGTGGTTGTTGATGTGCATTCCTGTCTCTTGTTGGTCTTTCCTGTGATTGTGTTGTGATGCAGGATGAACATGATGGGGGGGGGGGGGGGGGGGGGGGGCTTGTACATGTGTTATGGTTGAAGATCGGGTATGTGTGATTGCGTGACGATGGTTGCTTGATGTGCATGCTAGTGTCTTTTGTTCCTTCTGTGATTACTTGTTGTGATGTAGAATGTTTCTCTATTAAATTGATGTTTTGCCACCGACAAAACAAATTTTCTTGTAACAATGAGGACAATAAAGTATCTTGTATCTTTATTGTATCTGATGTGAAATGAAACTACCAAAAATAGAAGAATAATCCCCAAGCACACTAATTTCTCCAACCTGTCCATTGCAGTCAAACACTACAGTACGTGAGTCTCAGTCACTGAACTTATTAAGTAGCCACAACATGGCAAGTGGAACTACACTCTTTCCATTCATCACACAGGCCTAATCATGACTTCAGAGCTGTCATGTCAACAACTGAACTCACTGTACCGCACCAATCACTGAAGGTACCACTAGAATACCCAGCACTGAAGATACCACTAGAACACCCAGCACTGAAGATACCACTAGAATATCCAGCACTGAAGGTACCTCTAGAACACCCAGCACTGAAGGTACCATTAGAATACCCAGCATTAAAGGTACCACTAGAACACCCAGCACTGAAGGTACCACTAGAACACCCAGCACTGAAGATACCACTAGAATATCCAGCACTGAAGGTACCACTAGAATACCCAGCGCTGAAGGTACCACTAGAATACCCAGCACTGAAGGTACCACTAGAATACCCAGCATTGAAGATACCACTAGAATACCCAGCGCTGAAGGTACCACTAGAATACCCAGCATTAAAGGTACCACTAGAATACCCAGCACTGAAGGTACCACTAGAATACCCAGCACTGAAGATACCTCTAGAACTCCCAGCACTGAAGGTACCATTAGAATACCCAGCACTGAAGATACCACTAGAATACCCAGCACTGAAGATACCTCTAGAACACCCAGCACTGAAGGTACCACTAGAACACCCAGCACTGAAGATACCACTAGAATACCCAGCACTGAAGATACCTCTAGAACACCCAGCACTGAAGGTACCTCTAGAACACCCAGCACTGAAGGTACCATTAGAATACCCAGCATTAAAGGTACCACTAGAATACCCAGCACTGAAGGTACCACTAGAATACCCAGCATTAAAGGTACCACTAGAATACCCAGCACTGAAGGTACCACTAGAATACCCAGCATTAAAGGTACCACTAGAATACCCAGCACTGAAGGTACCACTAGAATACCCAGCATTGAAGGTACCTCTAGAACACCCAGCACAGAAGGTACCATTAGAATACCCAGTACTGAAGGTACCACTAGAATACCCAGCATCCCTGTATATGCAGTCAGGCACGTCACACTGCATCACCTTGGAGTCCAATACTACTAGAACAACTAACAACTTCCAACAATAACAAGATCAAGAGTGATGACAATTACATGGACACTGATTAATACAGGATATAATTGGCTTCATCAGATCTTTGGAACCAACACTTGCAGTGCAGATTCATGCATGGTTTCCTTCCCACCAGGGAGAGCTACAGAGCACACAGCACTTTTCCAAGCTATGGGATACGGTGGCTTTGGCGTGACCAAATCTACACATCTTGTGCCACGCCTTTCTCCATTTCACTCTTGCAAAGCTGTGCACACCTATGGATGCACTTTGGAAAGCAAAACACATCAAACCACATGCAAAATGATATTTTCTTAAATTTCAAAATGCCTCTCACTCTGTCAGACATGACAAAAAAGGAGATCTAGTATCCTCCTCTGCTGAGCTAGTTACAGTGACTGAATCAGCATTTCCATCACAGCCAGGACCATCCCAATCCTAACACAAGATCAGGGGAATCTGGCAGAGATCAAGCAGCTTGGGGAGAGAGAGCAGGGTTCCTGCATGGCCAAGTGCCATGGGAATCATCGCGTTGCCATGGAAATCAAGGGACAACATAGCAGCCTCCTTGTCTGCATGGTGTGCAGGTCTTTCTAGAAAACTCTGAGTGCAGACACAGCTGCTTCACTTCCTCCTCAGTTACAGTCAGTGCAGCAATAGCTTGCATTGGTCACCCTTTACCAGTTCACAATTCATGGAGGGTTTTGGAGGTGTCTTTTCTGGTGTGATTTTTTCCCCCCAATCAGCAGTTAATAAACATTTTCACAGAAAATAAGTACATACATCTGTAACGGAAGTTACAGTGATTCCATTCAGGCAGAACTGACCTAAATGGACCAAAAATCACAGATTAAAAAAAGAGCACACAACAAAACTGTGAGGTACAAAGTTTTCAATGTGTTCAACCAAACCTTTGAAGCACTAATCTATAAGCAGATTCTGTTATATGAGAATTCTTTGCATGTGGGCGACTTTCTTTTACTTGCAGCAGCATTGAGCTTGCTGACTTAGCACAGATTGAGATGTTTATGGCCAAAGAGAAAAAAGACAGAAAACGAACAAAGAAAAAAGGCTTGAAGGTTTTCACTGACCTACTCAGGCTTTTGATCCAAAGACTCCACAAGAAATGAGACACATCCAACTGTCACCACTTGTTGGCATTCTTAGCATGCTGGTCCCAAAGATTGAGGGTCACAGACTCACACAGTACAAGACATCACTGCCTCCCCCGTTTTCATGGCGATGCATGGATGGATACACAGAGACAGCTATAGACATTTGACACCTAGACAGGACAACTGCCTCACACTCATGTGTAGTCACTGCACTGCACTATGATGGAACTGTCTAACAGGCATTGCACTGCATGCCCTAGGAACTCTTACACCGACACTGAACACTCAGTCTGCCCTGTGATCATCACTGCACATGAACACAGTTTCAAAGCATGCAGCAAAATGAACACTTTCACATCACACAGAAGAAAAACCACCTCCATAGACGCCATTTGAATTGCACTCTTCACATCACTGACAGACAGCCAACCCCATTCAAGATGGTAGAAGCTCTGGTACACTGTGCAAAGGTAAATACGTGGTAAGTAAGTGAGCCTGTTGTTAGTTCAAGTCACGAGACACCAAACCTTACAAGCAGGATAAGTATGGCCCTAAGCAGAGAGGGCACAGAACCGTTCCTGTCAACATGCACCTGGCTGTAGTTGCCATGGAAACACTGCCTCCAGCATCCCACCCAGCCTCCCTGACAAATGTCTTGCTCCATTGCCATGCAGGCAGCACAAATCAATGCAGCAGCCTGGTTGGCCTGCATGCAACACACACATACCTGCAGTGCCCTTCAGCGTGGATGAACTGCAATGCCCTACAGCATGGATGCTGCACAACACACTACAGTGTGGATTCAGTGCAATGCAGTAGAGCATGGGTTCAGTACAAAGCACTAGAGTGTGAATGCAGTACATCACATTAGAGCATGGATGCAGTGCATTGCACTGAAGCACAGATGTAGTACATCCCACTAGAGCATAGAAGCAGTGCATCACACTGGAGCATGGATGCAGCACATCGCACTAGAGCATAGATGCAGCACATCGCACTAGAGCATAGATGCAGTACATCCCACTAGAGCATAGATGCAGTACATCACACTAGAGCGTTGCATGCAGGATGTTGAACTAGAGTGTGGAGGCAGTGCAATACCAGGCACATGACACTCACAGCTCCCCTGCCCTACTACTGCCCAGCTGAGAGCCGCTGCAAGGAGAAACGAGAAAAGCACGTCCTTACACGGGCATTCATGGCCAACTCCAACAGGCAATGCCAGCAACACTTCATCTCCACAAACCAAAACAAACCATCATAATCAAAAAGGAGAAAGAGCAAGGGGGAAAAAAAGCAACCCTCAAGCACCTTTTGAAAATTGATTTCAACAACAATTAAGTCCATATTATCACAGAACAGAAGTTTTACAACAAGCTTTGTACAAATATATTATTTTTTTCTTCTTCGTGAGATATTCCCATAAGTCAGTCCCCAAGCAAATGATACCATCAATCTTCACGTCATTACAACAACATTCTCCACAGATTCCTCACACTTCACACAAATTTCTGCAGGTACCATCCTGCCCAAAGGCCTCACCAATTACATTCATTTTATCCAATGAGGGGAATTTTACCCCAAAAAATGAGACTTTGAAGACATGAAAGTAACTAACATTTGAAGGAATCAAATGACAGAGAAATCATATTTTGCAATTTACACACACTTCACACATTTTCCAAAATCTGGTTAGATCATGAGTTGTGATTTGCTTGGCCTGAAAAGGATGAGAAGGATGTGAACAGATCCATGAGTAGAGCAAGCTCAAGCCTTGGTGTCAGTCACATACACCATGGGTGGTGGAAGCCTTGGTGTCAGTCACACACACCATGGGTGGTGGAAGTCTTGGTGTCAGTCACACACACCATGGGTGGTGGAAGTCTTGGTGTCAGTCACACACATACACACCATGGATGGTGGAAGTCTTGTGTCAGTCACACACACACCATGAGTGGTGGAAGTCTTGGTGTCAGTCACACACACCATGGGTGGTGGAAGTCTTGGTGTCAGTCACACACACCATGGGTGGTGGAAGTCTTGGTGTCAGTCACACACACACACACCATGGATGGTGGAAGTCTTGTGTCAGTCACACACACACCATGAGTGGTGGAAGTCTTGGTGTCAGTCACACACACCATGGGTGGTGGAAGTCTTGGTGTCAGTCACACACACACACCATGAGTGGTGGAAGCCTTGGTGTCAGTCACACACACACCATGAGTGGTGGAAGTCTTGGTGTCAGTCACACACACCATGGGTGGTGGAAGTCTTGGTGTCACACACACACACCATGGGTGGTGGAAGTCTTGGTGTCAGTCACACACACACACCATGGGTGGTGGAAGTCTTGGTGTCAGTCACACACACACACACCATGAGTGGTGGAAGTCTTGGTGTCAGTCACACACACACACACCATGGGTGGTGGAAGTCTTGGTGTCAGTCACACACACACACCATGGGTGGTGGAAGTCTTGGTGTCAGTCACACACACACACCATGGGTGGTGGAAGTCTTGGTGTCAGTCACACACACACCATGGGTGGTGGAAGTCTTGGTGTCAGTCACACACACACCATGAGTGGTGGAAGTCTTGGTGTCAGTCACACACACCATGGGTGGTGGAAGTCTTGGTGTCAGTCACACACACACACCATGGGTGGTGGAAGTCTTGGTGTCAGTCACACACACACCATGAGTGGTGGAAGTCTTGGTGTCAGTCACACACACCATGGGTGGTGGAAGTCTTGGTGTCAGTCACACACACCATGGGTGGTGGAAGTCTTGGTGTCAGTCACACACACACACACCATGAGTGGTGGAAGTCTTGGTGTCAGTCACACACACACACCATGGGTGGTGGAAGCCTTGTGTCAGTCACACACACACACCATGAGTGGTGGAAGTCTTGGTGTCAGTCACACACACCATGGGTGGTGGAAGTCTTGATGTCAGTCACACACACCATGGGTGGTGGAAGTCTTGGTGTCAGTCACACACACACACCATGGGTGGTGGAAGTCTTGGTGTCAGTCACACACACATACACCATGGGTGGTGGAAGTCTTGGTGTCAGTCACACACACACACCATGGGTGGTGGAAGTCTTGGTGTCAGTCACACACACATACACCATGGGTGGTGGAAGTCTTGGTGTCAGTCACACACACATGTCAGCTTCAAGGGTTTGAGGCAGCAAAGTCATGGAGGCGTAACCCCGCCCCACCAAATTAACGGAACGGAGCAAGAAAGAGCAAAGTTGGAGGGAAGGAAGGACTTCCCTCCTCTTTGACATATGTCAATGAGAATAGATTTGTTTATAGGTCTACCACCTCCAAAACTCAACAAGAAACTAGACATTAAACCAAAAGTGAATCAACAAAAACCTTTCAAAATTCTGCATGTCCATTTCTGAGAATATGAGATGCCTTTCAATTTGAAAACAAGCTTCATACATGCCTATACTGGGGATGAAAAAACCAGGAGAGGGGGTGGGGAAATGGGATGGAGTGGACCAACTTAACATTCTCTCCATATGGTTGGTTAACAATTTCTTTTTATATAGATTTTTATATATAAAGGGAAAGCACGAATTAAGAGTATATATTTTCATCTTTTTTCTCTGTCTCAACAACATGCTTGGCTTTGTGCAGTGCCAGATTTCCTTGATCAAGCGGAAGAGAACATCACAAACTGACTAAATACAATACAGAAAGAACACAAAGTTGACCAACAAGGTGAAAACAACGGCCAAAGTATGACGCTGGCATTGAGATGCAACATACGTGTCGGACATGGGAGTTGCATTGCTAGGAAACCAGAGACAAAGTAACGGTTTGAACCTTTCTCAGCTTGCTCCCTTGGGAGAAAGTGCTGTTTGAAAACATTAACCAGAAAGGAACGCCAGGTCATAATGGCCATGCACACTGACAGTAACAAGTACTGGAGGAGATGCAAATACAACAAATGTCTGTATCCATGTGAACTACAGACTTGGATAGAAAAACTGAATAAAACAAATATCTATCAAATCAATCAGGAACCCAGTCCATCAATCAAAAATGAGGCTTTCAGTTCTCACCAGGCTCAAAAGACATGCAGCAGTATAACCATGGTGGTGACGAGTACAAGAACAACCCTGAACAGCAACAACACTGAAGGTAGCGAGGAGCCAAAAATAAACTAAACAGCAACAACACTCAAGGTAGCGACGAGCCAAAAAGAAACCAAACAGCAACAACATCTCCACAATTCCAACGCAAAAATTTGCTAGAACAGCTGCTGCAGGCACAGTCAAATGTCAACCGTTCCTTGACGTCAAGTCAGACACCCGTCAGGTGGACAAGCTACATCACGATCCATGCACAATGGGATACGGCCACAACTCAGTCACAGACAGCAAAGCCACAGCCACTCTCACATTGCACTGTACCTCCTGGGACACGCATAGAAGCCACGGCAGAAAACAACAGGCCCCTGAGATTGCCTGGGTTTATAGGTGGGCAGTCGGTAATCTCAAAATCTCCATCATGTCACAAATGGAAACCAAGCAGTTTTTGACAACAAGGTGTGCTTTTTCCAGAGACAACAACTCTCTTTAACAAGAAACACTGAACAAGTAGTGCTCTGGGCTGACTTTCCTTGCTGTAGGCAAGAAACAGAGTGTCCACACAACCATGTACAGTGAACAGCCTTCCACTGGGAAATCCAAAGTCAGGAGTCAACAGATCCACTGATGGGTGTATACAGCCATCCAAACTCACACAGCATACATGCACATTCACTCAAACACACATGCATCCATACACACACACACACGCACACAATACATACGACACACAATGCACACACACACACACTACATACAACACAACCACTCCATACAACATACACAATTTACACACATGCAAACGTCCTTGCTGGAGAAGTCAGGTGCACTGCAGCAGTGAGTTTTGGTATGGATCCCTCTCCCCCTCCACCCCTTCACCCCCACCACCCTCCACCTCCCGCCTCCAAGCAAGACACTTGGTGTGTGTCAAGCATCCTTCAGCTTACTTCTTGCACAGTGGTTTGTTGGCAGGGAGGTGCAGATACTCTGCCACAAACACGCGGAAAATGCGGCTGAAGTTGTCAGTGACAGTTCGGTCAAAAGCGTCGGCATTGTCACCAGCCGTGTGCCACACAGAAGGGAATGGCACGGAGATGAGATGAAGGATGGGGACACCTGCAAAACAAAAGGAGTTTTTCAATGGACAGAATGCTCAGGATGCATACCAAGCACACAATCTGACTGCAGTGTCAAAAGGAGAGAGGCAATCATGTTGGCATTCATGGCAGTGCAAGGCAAGGGGTCAGTCCTGATTGCAGCCACACAGCCTTTCTCATTGAGTCCTTTTTGACCCAGAGAGGGGCACACTGAAGAACGGTGCCTCGGTTGTGTGAGGTGTCTCTCCCCCTCAGCACTGCAGGCAGGGAAGGGGGAGGGGGCGGGGG
>JAWQFJ010000996.1:47500-55555 GCA_034096865.1 Theodoxus fluviatilis
GGGGTTATGCACCAGGCCCAGTGCCCACTTTAACTCCTTGGTAGGGGAGGCAATGGGGGTTATGCACCAGGCCCAGTGCCCACTTTAACTCCTTGGTAGGGGAGGCAATGGGGGTTATGCACCAGGCCCAGTGCCCACTTTAACTCCTTGGTAGGGGAGGCAATGGGGGTTATGCACCAGGCCCAGTGCCCACTTTAACTCCTTGGTAGGGGAGGCAATGGGGGTTATGCACCAGGCCCAGTGCCCACTTTAACTCCTTGGTAGGGGAGGCAATGGGGGTTATGCACCAGGCCCAGTGCCCACTTTAACTCCTTGGTAGGGGAGGCAATGGGGGTTATGCACCAGGCCCAGTGCCCACTTTAACTCCTTGGTAGGGGAGGCAATGGGGGTTATGCACCAGGCCCAGTGCCCACTTTAACTCCTTGGTAGGGGAGGCAATGGGGGTTATGCACCAGGCCCAGTGCCCACTTTAACTCCTTGGTAGGGGAGGCAATGGGGGTTATGCACCAGGCCCAGTGCCCACTTTAACTCCTTGGTAGGGGAGGCAATGGGGGTTATGCACCAGGCCCAGTGCCCACTTTAACTCCTTGGTAGGGGAGGCAATGGGGGTTATGCACCAGGCCCAGTGCCCACTTTAACTCCTTGGTAGGGGAGGCAATGGGGGTTATGCACCAGGCCCAGTGCCCACTTTAACTCCTTGGTAGGGGAGGCAATGGGGGTTATGCACCAGGCCCAGTGCCCACTTTAACTCCTTGGTAGGGGAGGCAATGGGGGTTATGCACCAGGCCCAGTGCCCACTTTAACTCCTTGGTAGGGGAGGCAATGGGGGTTATGCACCAGGCCCAGTGCCCACTTTAACTCCTTGGTAGGGGAGGCAATGGGGGTTATGCACCAGGCCCAGTGCCCACTTTAACTCCTTGGTAGGGGAGGCAATGGGGGTTATGCACCAGGCCCAGTGCCCACTTTAACTCCTTGGTAGGGGAGGCAATGGGGGTTATGCACCAGGCCCAGTGCCCACTTTAACTCCTTGGTAGGGGAGGCAATGGGGGTTATGCACCAGGCCCAGTGCCCACTTTAACTCCTTGGTAGGGGAGGCAATGGGGGTTATGCACCAGGCCCAGTGCCCACTTTAACTCCTTGGTAGGGGAGGCAATGGGGGTTATGCACCAGGCCCAGTGCCCACTTTAACTCCTTGGTAGGGGAGGCAATGGGGGTTATGCACCAGGCCCAGTGCCCACTTTAACTCCTTGGTAGGGGAGGCAATGGGGGTTATGCACCAGGCCCAGTGCCCACTTTAACTCCTTGGTAGGGGAGGCAATGGGGGTTATGCACCAGGCCCAGTGCCCACTTTAACTCCTTGGTAGGGGAGGCAATGGGGGTTATGCACCAGGCCCAGTGCCCACTTTAACTCCTTGGTAGGGGAGGCAATGGGGGTTATGCACCAGGCCCAGTGCCCACTTTAACTCCTTGGTAGGGGAGGCAATGGGGGTTATGCACCAGGCCCAGTGCCCACTTTAACTCCTTGGTAGGGGAGGCAATGGGGGTTATGCACCAGGCCCAGTGCCCACTTTAACTCCTTGGTAGGGGAGGCAATGGGGGTTATGCACCAGGCCCAGTGCCCACTTTAACTCCTTGGTAGGGGAGGCAATGGGGGTTATGCACCAGGCCCAGTGCCCACTTTAACTCCTTGGTAGGGGAGGCAATGGGGGTTATGCACCAGGCCCAGTGCCCACTTTAACTCCTTGGTAGGGGAGGCAATGGGGGTTATGCACCAGGCCCAGTGCCCACTTTAACTCCTTGGTAGGGGAGGCAATGGGGGTTATGCACCAGGCCCAGTGCCCACTTTAACTCCTTGGTAGGGGAGGCAATGGGGGTTATGCACCAGGCCCAGTGCCCACTTTAACTCCTTGGTAGGGGAGGCAATGGGGGTTATGCACCAGGCCCAGTGCCCACTTTAACTCCTTGGTAGGGGAGGCAATGGGGGTTATGCACCAGGCCCAGTGCCCACTTTAACTCCTTGGTAGGGGAGGCAATGGGGGTTATGCACCAGGCCCAGTGCCCACTTTAACTCCTTGGTAGGGGAGGCAATGGGGGTTATGCACCAGGCCCAGTGCCCACTTTAACTCCTTGGTAGGGGAGGCAATGGGGGTTATGCACCAGGCCCAGTGCCCACTTTAACTCCTTGGTAGGGGAGGCAATGGGGGTTATGCACCAGGCCCAGTGCCCACTTTAACTCCTTGGTAGGGGAGGCAATGGGGGTTATGCACCAGGCCCAGTGCCCACTTTAACTCCTTGGTAGGGGAGGCAATGGGGGTTATGCACCAGGCCCAGTGCCCACTTTAACTCCTTGGTAGGGGAGGCAATGGGGGTTATGCACCAGGCCCAGTGCCCACTTTAACTCCTTGGTAGGGGAGGCAATGGGGGTTATGCACCAGGCCCAGTGCCCACTTTAACTCCTTGGTAGGGGAGGCAATGGGGGTTATGCACCAGGCCCAGTGCCCACTTTAACTCCTTGGTAGGGGAGGCAATGGGGGTTATGCACCAGGCCCAGTGCCCACTTTAACTCCTTGGTAGGGGAGGCAATGGGGGTTATGCACCAGGCCCAGTGCCCACTTTAACTCCTTGGTAGGGGAGGCAATGGGGGTTATGCACCAGGCCCAGTGCCCACTTTAACTCCTTGGTAGGGGAGGCAATGGGGGTTATGCACCAGGCCCAGTGCCCACTTTAACTCCTTGGTAGGGGAGGCAATGGGGGTTATGCACCAGGCCCAGTGCCCACTTTAACTCCTTGGTAGGGGGCCTAGGCAATGGGGGTTATGCACCAGGCCCAGTGCCCACTTTAACTCCTTGGTAGGGGAGGCAATGGGGGTTATGCACCAGGCCCAGTGCCCACTTTAACTCCTTGGTAGGGGAGGCAATGGGGGTTATGCACCAGGCCCAGTGCCCACTTTAACTCCTTGGTAGGGGAGGCAATGGGGGTTATGCACCAGGCCCAGTGCCCACTTTAACTCCTTGGTAGGGGAGGCAATGGGGGTTATGCACCAGGCCCAGTGCCCACTTTAACTCCTTGGTAGGGGAGGCAATGGGGGTTATGCACCAGGCCCAGTGCCCACTTTAACTCCTTGGTAGGGGAGGCAATGGGGGTTATGCACCAGGCCCAAGGGTGCAACTCTAGGATCAGTGCAGAATTGAACACTGCACCAGGTAGGTGCAACAAGAGCCTCTTAACCACTGTACAACAAGATGTCACACATATGCACATGCACACACACACACACACACACACACACACACACACACACATACACAACAGCCTCCAGACTGTGTACTTGGAAATGAGGGAGAGGGTGAGTGTGTGGGATTTCAGGGTAGAGATATAAGGTGCAAGGGCCAGGGGTGGGATGATTGAGTGGCTTGAGAGGAGGCAGGGGAAAGTCAAGAGAGGTGAGAGGGGGGAGGAGGGGAAGAGGCAAGGGACAGTGGGGATGACAGAGCAGTGCTAATGGAGAGGGAGGACAAACATCAGAACCATGCCATGCCTGCCTGTGTGAGAACTTCGTTGTGCAGGCTGTGCAAGAGTTCCATACCATGGCAATTTTACCTTTGACTATCTTGCACCAGAGCATTTCTTCAACCTGACCTCCAAACATTAACAGTTATCCTTTTGTCTATGCATGCATTAACTTGAAAATACATTTTTCAAGCAACTTCAAAAATCAATAAAAAAAACAAAACAGAAAACATTGTATCCAACAATACTAACACTAAAATAACCGTCAAAGGGGTTTTGAAAACCTACCTCTTCTTAAAAATGGAATATGATCATCTTCAATGCCTCCAAATCGACTCTGCTTGCTGAAAATCTCTTTTGGAGGTCTTGTCGGTGCCAGCAAGTTCTTCTTCTTCAGCCTTTGCTCTGCGAAAAGAACAGAAAAATTGCTTTCCTCATATATCCACAGCATGCAATGCATGCAATGACTTTCATCCCTTCAAGTCCAGTTGAAGAAATCCATCATCCACAGCATGCAATGCATGCAATGACTTTCATCCCTTCAAGTCCAGTTGAAGAAATCCATCATCCACAACATGCATTACATGCAATGACTTTCATCCCTTCAAGTCCAGTTGAAGAAATCCATCATCCACAACATGCATTGCATGCAATGACTTTCATCCCTTCAAGTCCAGTTGAAGAAATCCATCATCCACAACATGCAATGCATGCAATGACTTTCAATCCCGTCAAGTCCAGTTGAAGAAATCCATCATCCACAACATGCATTGCACACAATGACTTTCATCCCTTCAAGTCCAGTTGAAGAAATCCATCATCCACAACATGCATTGCATGCAATGACTTTCATCCCTTCAAGTCCAGTTGAAGAAATCCATCATCCACAACATGCATTGCACACAATGACTTTCATCCCTTCAAGTCCAGTTGAAGAAATCCATCATCCACAACATGCATTGCACACAATGACTTTCATCCCTTCAAGTCCAGTTGAAGAAATCCATCATCCACAACATGCATTGCACACAATGACTTTCATCCCTTCAAGTCCAGTTGAAGAAATCCATCATCCACAACATGCATTGCACACAATGACTTTCATCCCTTCAAGTCCAGTTGAAGAAATCCATCATCCACAACATGCATTGCACACAATGACTTTCATCCCTTCAAGTCCAGTTGAAGAAATCCATCATCCACAACATGCATTGCACACAATGACTTTCATCTTCAAGTCCAGTTGAAGAAATCCATCATCCACAACATGCATTGCACACAATGACTTTCATCCCTTCAAGTCCAGTTGAAGAAATCCATCATCCACAACATGCATTGCACACAATGACTTTCATCCCTTCAAGTCCAGTTGAAGAAATCCATCATCCACAACATGCATTGCACACAATGACTTTCATCCCTTCAAGTCCAGTTGAAGAAATCCATCATCCACAACATGCATTGCATGCAATGACTTTCATCCCTTCAAGTCCAGTTGAAGAAATCCATCATCCACAACATGCATTGCACACAATGACTTTCATCCCTTCAAGTCCAGTTGAAGAAATCCATCATCCACAACATGCATTGCACACAATGACTTTCATCCCTTCAAGTCCAGTTGAAGAAATCCATCATCCACAACATGCATTGCATGCAATGACTTTCATCCCTTCAAGTCCAGTTGAAGAAATCCATCATCCACAACATGCATTGCATGCAATGACTTTCATCCCTTCAAGTCCAGTTGAAGAAATCCATCATCCACAACATGCATTACATGCAATGACTTTCATCCCTTCAAGTCCAGTTGAAGAAATCCATCATCCACAACATGCATTGCACACAATGACTTTCATCCCTTCAAGTCCAGTTGAAGAAATCCATCATCCACAACATGCATTGCACACAATGACTTTCATCCCTTCAAGTCCAGTTGAAGAAATCCATCATCCACAACATGCATTGCACACAATGACTTTCATCCCTTCAAGTCCAGTTGAAGAAATCCATCATCCACAACATGCATTGCATGCAATGACTTTCATCCCTTCAAGTCCAGTTGAAGAAATCCATCATCCACAACATGCATTGCATGCAATGACTTTCATCCCTTCAAGTCCAGTTGAAGAAATCCATCATCCACAACATGCATTACATGCAATGACTTTCATCCCTTCAAGTCCAGTTGAAGAAATCCATCATCCACAACATGCATTGCATGCAATGACTTTCAATCCCGTCAAGTCCAGTTGAAGAAATCCATCATCCACAACATGCATTACATGCAATGACTTTCATCCCTTCAAGTCCAGTTGAAGAAATCCATCATCCACAACATGCATTGCATGCAATGACTTTCATCCCTTCAAGTCCAGTTGAAGAAATCCATCATCCACAACATGCATTGCATGCAATGACTTTCATCCCTTCAAGTCCAGTTGAAGAAATCCATCATCCACAACATGCATTGCATGCAATGACTTTCATCCCTTCAAGTCCAGTTGAAGAAATCCATCATCCACAACATGCATTGACATGCAATGACTTTCATCCCTTCAAGTCCAGTTGAAGAAATCCATCATCCACAACATGCATTTCATGCAATGACTTTCATCCCTTCAAGTCCAGTTGAAGAAATCCATCATCCACAACATGCATTGCATGCAATGACTTTCATCCCTTCAAGTCCAGTTGAAGAAATCCATCATCCACAACATGCATTGCATGCAATGACTTTCATCCCTTCAAGTCCAGTTGAAGAAATCCATCATCCACAACATGCATTGCATGCAATGACTTTCATCCCTTCAAGTCCAGTTGAAGAAATCCATCATCCACAACATGCATTGCACACAATGACTTTCATCCCTTCAAGTCCAGTTGAAGAAATCCATCATCCACAACATGCATTGCACACAATGACTTTCATCCCTTCAAGTCCAGTTGAAGAAATCCATCATCCACAACATGCATTGCATGCAATGACTTTCATCCCTTCAAGTCCAGTTGAAGAAATCCATCATCCACAACATGCATTGCATGCAATGACTTTCATCCCTTCAAGTCCAGTTGAAGAAATCCATCATCCACAACATGCATTGCACACAATGACTTTCATCCCTTCAAGTCCAGTTGAAGAAATCCATCATCCACAACATGCATTGCATGCAATGACTTTCATCCCTTCAAGTCCAGTTGAAGAAATCCATCATCCACAACATGCATTGCACACAATGACTTTCATCCCTTCAAGTCCAGTTGAAGAAATCCATCATCCACAACATGCATTGCACACAATGACTTTCATCCCTTCAAGTCCAGTTGAAGAAATCCATCATCCACAACATGCATTGCACACAATGACTTTCATCCCTTCAAGTCCAGTTGAAGAAATCCATCATCCACAACATGCATTGCATGCAATGACTTTCATCCCTTCAAGTCCAGTTGAAGAAATCCATCATCCACAACATGCATTGCACACAATGACTTTCATCCCTTCAAGTCCAGTTGAAGAAATCCATCATCCACAACATGCATGACATGCAATGACTTTCATCCCTTCAAGTCCAGTTGAAGAAATCCATCATCCACAACATGCATTGCATGCAATGACTTTCATCCCTTCAAGTCCAGTTGAAGAAATCCATCATCCACAACATGCATTGCATGCAATGACTTTCATCCCTTCAAGTCCAGTTGAAGAAATCCATCATCCACAACATGCATTGCATGCAATGACTTTCATCCCTTCAAGTCCAGTTGAAGAAATCCATCATCCACAACATGCATTGCATGCAATGACTTTCATCCCTTCAAGTCCAGTTGAAGAAATCCATCATCCACAACATGCATTGCATGCAATGACTTTCATCCCTTCAAGTCCAGTTGAAGAAATCCATCATCCACAACATGCATTGCATGCAATGACTTTCATCCCTTCAAGTCCAGTTGAAGAAATCCATCATCCACAACATGCATTGCATGCAATGACTTTCATCCCTTCAAGTCCAGTTGAAGAAATCCATCATCCACAACATGCATTGCATGCAATGACTTTCATCCCTTCAAGTCCAGTTGAAGAAATCCATCATCCACAACATGCATTGCATGCAATGACTTTCATCCCTTCAAGTCCAGTTGAAGAAATCCATCATCCACAACATGCATTGCATGCAATGACTTTCATCCCTTCAAGTCCAGTTGAAGAAATCCATCATCCACAACATGCATTGCATGCAATGACTTTCATCCCTTCAAGTCCAGTTGAAGAAATCCATCATCCACAACATGCATTGCATGCAATGACTTTCATCCCTTCAAGTCCAGTTGAAGAAATCCATCATCCACAACATGCATTGCATGCAATGACTTTCATCCCTTCAAGTCCAGTTGAAGAAATCCATCATCCACAACATGCATTGCATGCAATTTTCATCCCTTCAAGTCCAGTTGAAGAAATCCATCATCCACAACATGCATTGCATGCAATTTTCATCCCTTCAAGTCCAGTTGAAGAAATCCATCATCCACAACATGCAT
>JAWQFJ010000996.1:55574-82051 GCA_034096865.1 Theodoxus fluviatilis
TTTTTTTTTTTTTTTTTTATCTTTTTTTTTTCTTGTTTTTCTTTTTTTTTTTGGGGGGCGGGGTGTGCCCACATAGAGCTGTTGTGTGTGTGTCACACCACCCAGAGAATTGGTGTGGAAAAGAGGACGCGCACAGAATTGGTCTCCCCATGTTGTGTGGGGGGACGTAAAACAAGAGGACACTCACCAGCGAGTGTATATTGTTTTGCCAGGGCAAGGGCTACTACCTGCTACCTACACAGGCAGGACCACACCGAGGTATCGCCACCAACAAGAAGAGAAAGTGGCGTGTGCTGCTTGGGCACGAGAGAGAGTTGGTTGTGGCGGCCATGCCATGAGCCAGCTCTGGACAGCATAATCCCCCCCCCTCGTCTCGGGTTGCTACTGGTAAAAAGTACAAATAAAAAATCCACAACAATAGTTTTCTTTGATTTCAGGAAAGAAGCTGATATAAAAAAAAAAATTAAATGGAATGATAAAAATATTCAACCATTAAATATATTTGGTTATATTGTGTTTATGTTGTTGGAGTATTTTTATATATATCCTGTAGTTCCTTTGCCTACGTTTCTCGGTTCTCTGTGTATATTAGTGTCTCTTCTCTCTTTTTTTTTCTTTGGCCTTCTCCTCCCCCTGTAGAATAAAAGATAGTTATCTTAGGTCCTTTTGGGCATGGGTGGGTGGGATTAGTTCCACCTTTTCCCTTTCGTCTGGGTGGTGGTGGAAAGCGGAGCTAGTGATCTATAGAACTGTGGTGGAAGTATAAAGGAGAGGGGGGGGGGGGTAAGGGGCCCAGAGCGTCGGTCGCGGGCGTTGGCTTTTTTTGTTTGGTGTGGTTTTTTTGTTTTTTGTTTTGTGGGGTTTGTTTTGTTTGTTTGTTGTTTTGTTTGTTTTAGAAAGAGGTGTTAGTAATAGTAAAGAAGAAATAATAATAAAAAAATATTATTTTCTCCTTGGTCCATCCCTCTCTCGTCCCTTTTACTCTCTTGAAATTATTATATGTTAACCCTACCCCCTTTTTCTCCCTTTACCTTTCCCTTTGTTATTTTGTAATATAGATGATTGGTGAATTTGAAACAGATGCTTTGTCGTTCCTTGTCCCTTTGCTGCGCTCTTCCCTCCCCTTGTTTTTTTTTCCCTTTCCATCACGTTCTCTTTTTCGCTCACAATCTTTTCGCTCGATTCTCCTTTCGCCTTGGTTTGGCCGGTGCTTTCTTTCCACCTTGGTGAATAATTAAGAAAATATATAGAAATTAATAATAATTTCTTACGTCTCTCTTTTTCCGTTTTCCCTCTCATTTCCTCGTGCTACTTCTCTTATTTCCCCGTTTGCTGAATATAGTTGGAAAGAATTTAGTAGAAATTTAAATTTTGAAAATCCCTCTGTTCCTCCTCTATTCCGTTTTTATATTATTATCTTTCTTCAGTCTTTCTTTTTCCCTTCCCTCAACCAGCTTGTTTTCCTTTTCTTCCCATGGGATTTTCTTTTTGTTTGCTTTCTTTCTTTCCTTTCTTTTTTGATTTCCTTTTCTACCTATCTCCTATAAAAAAAAGAATTTAATCCCTCCCTTTCTCCTTTGCTCCTTAACCTTTTTGTTTTCTTTCTCTCCACTGTTTTCTTTCCTCTCATATCTTCTTTTATAATTTTTTTAAAATACTATTCAAAGACATTCTCTATATAATATTTTTAATGTATTTGGTTTATTTTTTTTTTAATTTCTTCCTCTTTTGGTTCTCTATGTTTTTTTTTCCCCCTTCTCGTTCTTACTCTTCTCTTTCTCCTTAAAGATATTTTTAATTTAAAACTCCTTTTCTCTTCGCTTCTTTGTTCACCCCTTAACTTAATATTGTAATTTTAACTGAATAACTTGAATTGTTATCTAATATATTTTATCAATTGAAAAAACTATATCTACAAAACAATAATTTATAAGTTGGGTATATACTTCTTGAATTTAATTCAATTTGATTAACTATTAATGGGTTTAGTGCGATTTGTCCCCCTCTATTATGTATTAACATGGAGGTAATGTCCCACCGTCCAGTTCTTTTTAACCTCCCCTGCTTCTCTTCTCTCCTCTTCTCTCATTCTACTTCCCTTTTTCTTCTCCCTTTCCCCACTTATTCCGTTTGTTTCCCACTTCTAGTTTCCCACTCTTTTCCCCCCCTTTTTCTACATCTTCCTCCCTTTGACTATTAAATATTTTTTTGTTAAAAGAAGTAAATTTAGTATTTTTTACAATAGGAATAATGTGAATAAGTTAATTCATATAATGTTACTTTATTTTTTATGATTTCCCCTTCCCCCTCATAAAGATTTTTTTTTTTTTGTTTAAAGATTAAATGTATTCAATTTAGAAATTTATCCATATACTGACCCCCCCCTGTCTTCTATCTTTCTCCAGTTGCTTTTTTTTTTTTTTCTGCATTTAGTTTTTTTTTTTTTGTTTTTTTATTTTTTCCTTTTTCTTTTTTTTTCTTTGTCTTATTTTTTGTTTGTTTTTTTTGTAGTTGTTTTTTTTTTGTTTTTTTTTTTGTAACGAATCTTCTTAAAAATTAATAATTAGTTCCCTCTCCTTTTGTTTTTTGTTTGCTTTTTTTTTTTTTTGTTTTATTAATATAGCATGTTTATTAATTTGTTGAATTTTATATCGTTTCCCCTTTCTTTTTTTCTACTTCTCCCTCTCCCTCTACTGGTTTGTTTTTTTTGTTTTTTTCAGTGTTGTTTTTTTTTTTTGTTTTTTTTTTTTTTTTTTTTTGTGGTGTTGGGGGGTTGTTTTTTTTTTTGGGTTTTTTTTTTTTTCTTGTTTTTGTTTTTGTGTTTTTTTTTTTTTGTTTTTTTTTTTTTGTTTTTTTTGTTTTGTTGTTTTTGGTTTTGTTTTTTGGTTTTATTTTTTTTTTCTTTGTTTTTTTTTTTTTTTTTCTCTGTGTTTTTTTTTCTTTTTTTTTTTTTTTTTTTTTTTTTTTTTTGTTTGTTTGTTTGTTGGTTTTTTTTTTTGTTTTTTTTTTGGTTTTTTTTTTTTTTTTTTTTTTTTGTTGTGTTTTTTTTTATTTTGTTTTTTTTCTCATTGTTGTTTTTGTTTTTTGTTATGTTTGTTTTTTTTTATCTTTTTTTTTTTTTTGTGTTTTTTTTTTTGCATACGGGGAGCACGGAAACCTCGTCAGCAGTGAGGTGGTGTGTGGTGTGCCCCGGTTAGCCGGGTCGCCACTTATTACGACAGATAGAGTGGGTGTGTGGGGTTTTGGTGGGGGAGGCGCCACTTCCCCGCCCTCGTCAGAGATGTGTTTTTGTTATGTGTGTGTGTGTATTTGGTGCTTTACAGGAGTATTCAGTTGTAATGTCAGATGCGGTAAGAGGCGTGGACGAGACCCATAGTGCAATGTGGGGGTGTTGAATGCGCGGCGGATACAAGACATGTAGCAATGCCCAAATTTTTTATCGACTCACTTATTTTTGCTTTGCCGTCTGCTTGTTTACTACGGCGTGGTATAGAAACAACACCGCAAGGGACAAAAAAAATAATGGGAAAACACCAATCCTCTCCACCCACCCAGGGGGTGGGGTGCAAGAAAAGGTTCATAACAACTAAACGCACCTTTCCATGAGCCACTCCTTCTGTTACTACTTCCTAACAGAGAATGATTTTACCATTTCATTTTTATTTATTATTTAAACATGTAAGACCAATTTTTATTAAATTTCTCTTTGTGGTTCTTTTCGTTTTATATAGTATGATTAATATAAACGCAAGGGTTTTTTGTGTGTTTTTAGTGTTGGGTTGTGTGATTTGGGGGTACATTAAGCTGTTTTTTTTTATTTTTTTTGTTTTCTCGGTACCCAAATAAAAATTGTAGTTACGGCCGCCGTTTTTTTTTTTTTTGATGACCTCATTAACCAGGAGGCCCCAAAACCACAAAGAAGGAGTGCCAAACGGCAACTCAACCCGGGGAGGGGGTCGCAACCGGGACCTGCAAAAAGGAAAGAAAATGCAACAACAAACAGGACACACCGCTTTTAATCCTCTCAATCCCCCCCCATTATCTCCCCCAGAAACAAAAGTAAAAGAACTGCAACCCCACCGGGCACTGGTGCTTATTGGGTCACTTTTTTCGACCACTGCGATAGTAGGGTCACTAGTGATATAAAACCCCACCACCCGAAAACACCCAGAAGAACCCCGGGGGTCCTGGTTGTAACGTCCGGGGCGGGGGAAAAGCCGCGTGACCCCGGGGGGGCGGTTTTAGATTGGGCTCTCCCTCCCAACACGTGACCTCCCCCCTCAAACCAGAAGAAGCATGCTCAAGCGAAAAAATATAATAGGTCCGTTTGGGTGGGGGTGCCCCCCCCTGGGTGGTGGGGGCACCCCCCCGGCGCGGGCCGGTTGCGTGTCTCCCGTGGGTGTGGGGGAGATATAGACAAAACAAAAAAACACGCAGGCGACACCCGGCCACCGGACGCAGGCAGCCCCCCCCCCCGGGCAGGGGAGGGGAAACACCCCGGGGACCCTATGGGGAATAAAAGATCCTCCTCAAAAGCGGTGGGTGCAAAGGACAGAACCTCGCTGGTGGGGCCCCGAGGGACTGTTCTGTGTATTTGCTTATATGTGGTGGGGACCGGAAAATATATTGTTTTGTTTTACTTACCGTGGGCCTCTGATGATATATTATGATCGGGGTAAAAGAACCGGAGGAGCAAATTTTTTGGTGTGTAGTCCAACCCAGGTGAATGAACGCCTCCCAAAAAAACCCCCTCCCCCCGGGTGGATTAGAAAGAAAAAAAAGCCTCGGCAAAAAATAAGAACAAATAACACGCATCACTCTACGTTGACATTTTGGTAATAAGCCGTTATGGTGCTATTTTCACGATAAGTCTTGGTCGAGAAATAATGAAATACCACCGGGGGGCCCCACCAGCACGTCATGGGTGAGATCATCCCTTCAAACTGTTTGATAGAGCTCCTGTTTGACCGTTGTTGTTGTGTTTATACCTTGTGTGTATAAGTCAATGTCCTACCAATACTTTAACTGGTTATCAAAATTGATTAGTGGGTGGCTTTTGCCTTTGACCTTGTATATACCATATCGTTTGTTAGTCTGAGTTGTTGGGGTGTTGCCAGTTCCTTACTTAAAAAAAAAATAAAAAAAAGAAAAAGACCAAAAAAAAAAGCAAACCCCCACCGGCCCCCGGCGTCATTTTCGTTTCATTTAACGTGGGTTTTGAGAAGATATTTTATGGGAAAAGTGTGTTTCAAGTTTTAGTGCGCCGCTATCTATGTTTTTTTTGAGGGCTTGCGGTTGGTTTTGTTGGTTTGTTTTTAAAAGCAAAAATATATAATTTTTTTAGTCAGATCCAAATATACGAAAACCAACCCCAAAAAATAAACAATAGTCAAAACATTTGGGTTGATGACTTGAAAAAAAATAGGTCGCCACCCATACAAGAAAATTAAAAAAAATCCCCCCCCATATTCTTTTTTAATTAAATCAATATAAACCTCCAGGGGTGGGGGTTTTGGGGGGGGTGGGGGGTGGAGAAGATCAGAAGAGCAAAGGGTGGGCGCAGGGAGGGGGCGGATTATGAAAATAAGAGAGTTTTTATAACACAAGAACAAGAAAACAAAAAAGAGGCACCTCGCCCATCACACAACCCCCCCGCCCTCCCCCACACCTACAAAAAAAAAGTGTTTTTTGCTTGAGCGCAACAACCCCCCGACCCGACCAGAAAAAAAAAAAAATAAAAGGTTTCTTTTTATCTTTGGGGGGGGGGGGGGGGGGTGGGGGGGTTTTTTTGGGGGGGGGGGGGTGGGGGGGCGAAGAATAAGTAATTTTTCGGACAAGGGGGGGTGCCTTTTTTTCTCTTGATTTGGACGGGGGGGCACGGGGATTTGCTGGGGGGGGAGACAATAAGACGCCCTACTTGGACGTACGCCCGGACGGAACACGGACGAAGCAGCTTTCTGCAGTACATAGACTCAACCTGCACATGTCAGAAAGGTTTTTGCTTTCGTCATGTGAAGTCAAAAAGGAAGGGGTTACAGGTGGAAAGTGGATAATAAGGGTGAGGGGAGGAAGAAGAAGGAGGGGTTTGAAGGGGGCGGAAGTGTTTTTTTTATAATATATATTTAATAAAATTAGAGTGAGAGATTTGAGGGGTGGGTATGGAGGTGAGGGGGGGGAGGAATAGTGAGGTGTGAAAAAGAAAAATTAGATAGGAGAGAGAAATTGTGGGACATAAGGGGCGAAACGACAAGGGGTGTGTGTGTGTTCACGTCCCCGAGGGTGGGGTTAGGGAGGCGAAGGGTAAGTGTTTTTGGTTGGACAAGTTATGATGAGCCGAGGGGAGGGAGAGGGGGGAGGTTGGTGTGGAGAGTGGAGCAGGAAAGGTAGGAGATATGGTGTACTTGTTATGTATGGAATGTGAGAGTGACGGGGGTATTAGGGAAGAAGGAATAAATTGTTGTTTGTGGAATGTGAGTAGAGGGAGTTTTTGGGAGTGGAATAAGAGTTTGTTTTGTGGAAGTTTCGTAGTGGAGGAGGGGGAATTAAGGGGGGTGGCCGCGTAAGAAAAATAAGAACAAGAAAACAAAAAGAAAAAAAAAATGCTAGATAAAAGGGAAGTTATTTATGTAGTGAGAGAATGTTGTGGTTAATGGAAGGTTAGAGAGGGAGGGATGAATGAGTCAATAATCAGGAATGTGAAGGGTTAGGAATTATGGAGAAAAAAAATAAAACAGGGAAAAATAGAAAAGGAAGGAGACGAAAGGATGAATAGAGGAGATACGATGAAAGATTGGACACACACACTTAAAGGGTATGAGCAGCAATTAGGAGGAGGAGGGAATAAAAAAATAAGGACAGTGGGAACTGAGTTCTAAATAAGATAGAGAGAAGAAGAAGTAGGAGTACCGGGATAAGCGCACTGGGGTGTGTGCGTGATTAATGCAGATACCGGTAGATGTATCTCCCCGTAGTTATTCTTGATGGGGAGCGAGTGGAAAGTAAAAACAATTATTCTTATGTAAGGCCTTAGCCCCCGAGTTAGTCTACAAGATGATAGTAAGACTAGCAGCGAGAAGCAATGTGGATCGCATCAGACCCAACCTAGCCACCCTTCCCAGGCCCCTAAAAACAAGAAAAATAAGTCAAGAAAGAAAAAAAAATGAAAAAGATACAATTTCCCCCTTGTTAGCTTCCAGCAAGATTCTTAGTCCACATAACTCTTTACCTTATCCCTTCAAAAATTTCATACCACAGCCCCACCACAAGACCCGAAAACACTCCAGTCCAAACTCTCACATTTACTTAGTACCCACCATTACCCCCCTTCTATTACCTCACACACCAACCAGTCCCTTCACAACCAAAAATAATTACAAAAAAAACTACACTTAAATTACCTTCCACCTCCTCTCTTCCTTTACCACCCATTGCCCCCCTCCCCACTCCCCTCCCTCCTTTTCTTCTGCTTCCTCACAAAACAGACAACCCCGACCCGTCCACTCACTTCGCCCCGGAATCGACCATTTTTTTAAAATCGTTGTTCTTCCTTCTCGTACCCTTCTTATTCTCCCATCCCACCCATATTCTCGCCTTCCTTCCCCCTTCACAGGTCACCCTCCCCAAATTTAATTCAAATATCAACATAGTCCACATCATCAATAACAAACATTTAAACCTAAAAAATTCCCTCTGTTTCAAACCACACTGTTTATATTTAAGTATCAAATACATGATATCTGGTAAAAACCACGCTACAAACGGAAACTCAATCAATAAAACCACATCTTCCATCCTCCTCCCCCCCCTTCAATCCTCACCACTCCACAAACACGAAAATTCTTAGAGAAAAAGGAAGAAAAAAAAACCCCCCATAAAAAATGCTTTACTTGTGTTTCTTCTCTACACACGCAGATATCATATATTATATTACACTGTCACATAGCCAACTTTTCTACCTTCCTTCTTTTCCCCCTCACCCTTCATCTTTCTCTCTTCACGTTCTTCCCTCCTCCCTCACCAGCATTACTGCAAATTCATACCAAAATTGAAGATACTCCTCCAAGACTAGTAACAACCCAATCTCCAACAATCAGGGATAACCCCTGTCCATTATAAAAGAAGAACGCACGCACAAAAAACGACCACCCATATACCATCAACAATCTCAACACAATCTTATTGTAAACACATATTTCTAATAATCACATACCAAAAAAAGGAAATATTATCGCCATACATTGTTGTGTTAACTTCTCTCATATCACCCCCCCAACGAACCACCTCAAAAACAGCGCCCCTCTTTACTTAAGTTCCATGGCAACCACACCAACCTACCCCCCCAATAGCTTTTTCATTGTTCCAATCCTTACCTCCTCCCGCCAATCCTTCGCCTCTTTCTTTCTTTGCCACCCCCCACACCCCCCCCCTTCCCCTTTCACCCGTCCCTCCATTGTCTCCTCTCTTTAAACCTTCTCTGATAAAATCCTCCCATCCCTTTTCCATTTGCCCCTCTCCCTCTTCCCATTCCCCTCCCCCTTCCTTTACCTACTTTCTTATCTACACATTCCTGTTCCCGCAAGATTTGGATCCGCATAATAAGAATGACCAACCCCACCCAACAAAAGAAGAAATAAAAACCACAAAAAAACAAAAAAAAAAAAAAAAAGAAGAAACAAAAAAAAAACCCGTTAACCTCTCCGCTGTTCTCTTTTTTTGCGTTATTTTCTACTCAAAACTCAAAACACCAGTCTATCCTGTGAGCCTCCTCCCCTATCCAGTAACTAAAAAAAAAATTCCTGAAAATGCTTTGTCTGTCAGACCCCCCCCTCCCCCCTCCTGATCTGGCCCACTCCTCCACCTACCCTCAGCTGCAACCAAATCAACTATAAAAAGCTGTCAGAAAATAAAAAATTGACTTACACATATAAACCTCCTATAAGCAAAAACAAAAACCCCCAACCTTAAACATTTACCCCCTTCGCCCCTTCCCCTACAACCCTCCCCCTACTGGATATTTTCCTACTCCCCCCCCTCCCACTCCCTCCTCCTACCCCACCCACAACCAACCCACCTCAACTAGTCCCCACAACTACAAATCATCCCTATATTCAGAAAAACAAAAAAACCCAAGACTACAACTACTTAGATGGAGTCACATAATCATTAATCCGCTTCCCCACACACAGCTACTCCTTTCTAACCCATACTGCCTATTCATCATAATAGCCAAAAGCAATCCATCTGTTCAAGAACAACAACACCCCACTGGCCATGGTATCAGCAGGCTAAAGAAGGCAAAAATGAAAAACAACCCCACCCCTCCCCTTCCCAAAAAACACCTTACCTAGATTCGCACAAAGAGCACCAAAAAACCATTTCCTTGGTCGCGTGCACACACACCACATACTTTAGGTCCTTCCCTATAAAAAGGCACCACACCACCACCCCACCCTCACCATCTTCAGGGAGCCCTTCCTGATAATCAACGCCCAAACCTAATACTAGGTTAAAAGTAAGAACTGATGAAAACCCCTCTCTTTCCCTCCCCCCATACTTTTACATCCCATCAACCGCTACCCCTCCGCACAACCCATACAATGGCCATGTAACTTCAATCTCTATTGCATAGCTCAACGAACAATCAAACAATTTCCAAAAATGAAACAAAATAGAAGCTACTATCCTACTACATTCACACGACACCAGAAAAACAAGTACTGTCTAAACAGCAAAATGAGCCCATTCCATAATCATGAACACAACCGAAAAACACAATGAACCCATATGTACAAATAAATTATTAAAAGAAAGGCAAAACATGAAAAAAACTATAATCCTAATGTCACACACACGCAGCACTACTGTAGACTAGAGGGGCACGGACTTCCTATTTACTATGGACTACTCAATTCATCTCCCCTCACTACACAACACAAACCTACTGTCACGCCAGCAGCAACTTCTCCCTAATGCAACACACCACCCATCTTTTCTCTGTATCACCAATATATGCCCCGTTACTGAACTCATATCTATTTTGCCTTATATGGTCATCAGTAGTCAACCTTCCACTCCCACTATCTGTAAAAGGGGACTTTCTATGCACACAAAACCTACTGCAGGGACTTCCTATGCACACACAAGAACCTACTGTAGGGGACTTCTCTATGGCACACACAATCTACTGCAGGGACTTTCCTATGACACACAACAACCTACTGGCAGGACTTCCTATGCACACACAACCTACTGTAGGGACTTCCTATGCACACACAACCTACTGTAGGGACTTCCTATGCACACACAACCTACTGTAGGGACTTCCTATGCACACACAACCTACTGCTAGGGACTTCCTATGCACACACAACCTACTGTAGGGACTTCCTATGCACACACAACCTACTGTAGGGACTTCCTATGCACACACAACCTACTGTAGGGACTTCCTATGCACACACAACCTACTGTAGGGACTTCCTATGCACACACAACCTACTGTAGGGACTTCCTATGCACACACAACCTACTGCAGGGACTTCCTATGCACACACAACCTACTGTAGGGACTTCCTATGCACACACAACCTACTGCAGGGACTTCCTATGCACACACAACCTACTGCAGGGACTTCCTATGCACACACAACCTACTGCAGGGACTTCCTATGCACACACAACCTACTGTAGGGACTTCCTATGCACACACAACCTACTGTAGGGACTTCCTATGCACACACAACTTCCTGTAGGGACTTCCCATGCACACACAACTTCCTGTGTGCACACAACTTCCTGCGCACACACAACCTACTGTAGGGACTTCCTATGCACACACAACTTACTGTGTGCACACAACTTCCTGCGCACACACAACCTACTGTAGGGTCTTCCTATGCACACACAACTTACTGTGTGCACACAACTTCCTGCGCACACACAACCTACTGTAGGGACTTCCTATGCACACACAACTTACTGTAGGGACTTCCTATGCACACACAACTTACTGTAGGGACTTCCCATGCACACACAACTTCCTGTGCACACACAATTTCCTGTGCACACACAATTTCCTGTGCACACACAACTTACTGTAGGGACTTCCTATGCACACACAACTTACTGTAGGGACTTCCTATGCACACACAACTTACTGTAGGGACTTCCCATGCACACACAACTTCCTGTGCACACACAATTTCCTGTGCTCACACAATTTCCTGTGCTCACACAATTTCCTGTGCTCACACAATTTCCTGTGCTCACACAACTTCCTGTGCTCACACAATTTCCTGTGCTCACACAACTTCCTGTGCACACACAATTTCCTGTGCTCACACAATTTCCTGTGCTCACACAACTTCCTGTGCTCACACAATTTCCTGTGCACACACAACTTACTGTAGGGACTTCCTATGCACACACAACTTCCTGTAGGGACTTCCAATGCACACACAACTTCCTGTGCACACACAATTTCCTGTGCACACACAACTTACTGTAGGGATTTCCTATGCACACACAACTTACTGTAGGGACTTCCCATGCACACACAACTTCCTGTGCACACACAATTTCCTGTGCTCACACAATTTCCTGTGCTCACACAATTTCCTGTGCTCACACAACTTCCTGTGCACACACAATTTCCTGTGCACACACAACTTACTGTAGGGACTTCCCATGCACACACAACTTTCTGTGCACACACAATTTCCTGTGCTCACACAATTTCATGTGCACACACAATTTCCTGTGCTCACACAATTTCCTGTGCTCACACAATTTCCTGTGCTCACACAATTTCCTGTGCACACACAATTTCCTGTGCTCACACAATTTCCTGTGCTCACACAATTTCCTGTGCTCACACAATTTCCTGTGCACACACAACTTCCTGTGCTCACACAATTTCCTGTGCTCACACAATTTCCTGTGCTCACACAACTTCCTGTGCTCACACAATTTCCTGTGCACACACAACTTACTGTAGGGACTTCCTATGCACACACAACTTCCTGTAGGGACTTCCCATGCACACACAACTTCCTGTGCACACACAATTTCCTGTGCACACACAACTTACTGTAGGGATTTCCTATGCACACACAACTTACTGTAGGGACTTCCCATGCACACACAACTTCCTGTGCACACACAATTTCCTGTGCTCACACAATTTCCTGTGCTCACACAATTTCCTGTGCTCACACAACTTCCTGTGCTCACACAATTTCCTGTGCACACACAACTTACTGTAGGGACTTCCTATGCACACACAACTTCCTGTAGGGACTTCCCATGCACACACAACTTCCTGTGCACACACAATTTCCTGTGCACACACAACTTACTGTGCTCACACAATTTCCTATGCACACACAACTTACTGTAGGGACTTCCCATGCACACACAACTTCCTGTGCACACACAATTTCCTGTGCTCACACAACTTCCTGTGCTCACACAATTTCCTATGCACACACAACTTACTGTAGGGATTTCCCATGCACACACAACTTCCTGTGCACACACAATTTCCTGTGCACACACAACTTACTGTAGGGATTTCCTATGCACACACAACTTACTGTAGGGACTTCCCATGCACACACAACTTCCTGTGCACACACAATTTCCTGTGCACACACAACTTACTGTAGGGATTTCCTATGCACACACAACTTACTGTAGGGACTTCCCATGCACACACAACTTCCTGTGCACACACAATTTCCTGTGCACACACAATTTCCTGTGCTCACACAACTTACTGTAGGGATTTCCTATGCACACACAACTTACTGTAGGGACTTCCCATGCACACACAACTTCCTGTGCACACACAATTTCCTGTGCACACACAATTTCCTGTGCACACACAATTTCCTGTGCACACACAACTTCCTGTGCACACACAATTTCCTGTGCTCACACAATTTCCTGTGCTCACACAATTTCCTGTGCTCACACAACTTCCTGTGCTCACACAATTTCCTATGCACACACAACTTACTGTAGGGACTTCCTATGCACACACAACTTCCTGTGCGCACACAATTTCCTGTGCACACACAACCTACTGTAGGGACTTCCTATGCACACACAACCTACTGTAGGGACTTCCTATGCACACACAACTTACTGTAGGGATTTCCTATGCACACACAACTTACTGTAGGGTCTTCCTATGCACAAACAACTTCCTGTGCGCACACAATTTCCTGTGCACACACAACTTACTGTAGGGACTTCCCATGCACACACAACTTCCTGTGCGCACACAATTTCCTGTGCACACACAACTTCCTGTGCGCACACAACTTCCTGTGCGCACACAACCTACTGTAGGGACTTCCTATGCACACACAACTTACTGTAGGGATTTCTTATGCACACACAACTTACTGTAGGGACTTCCTATGCACACACAACCTACTGTAGGGACTTCCTATGCACACACAACCTACTGTAGGGACTTCCTATGCACACACAACCTACTGTAGGGACTTCCTATGCACACACAACCTACTGTAGGGACTTCCTATGCACACACAACTTACTGTAGGGACTTCCTTTGCACACACAACCTACTGTAGGGACTTCCTATGCACACACAAACTACTGTAGGGACTTCCTATGCACACAAAACCTACTGTAGGGACTTCCTATGCACACACAACCTACTGTAGGGACTACCTATGCACACACAACCTACTGTAGGGACTTCCTATGCACACACAACCTACTGTAGGGACTTCCTATGCACACACAACCTACTGTAGGGACTTCCTATGCACACACAACCTACTGTAGGGACTTCCTATGCACACACAACCTACTGTAGGGACTTCCTGTGCACACACAACTTCCTGTGCGCACACAACTTCCTGTGCGCACACAACTTCCTGTGCACACACAACCTACTGTAGGGACTTCCTATGCACACACAACCTACTGTAGGGACTTCCTATGCACACACAACCTACTGTAGGGACTTCCTATGCACACACAACCTACTGTAGGGACTTCCTATGCACACACAACCTACTGTAGGGACTTCCTATGCACACACAACCTACTGTAGGACTTCCTATGCACACACAACCTACTATAGGGACTTCCTGTGCGCACACAACCTACTGTAGGGACTTCCTGTGTGCACACAACTTCCTGTGCGCACACAACTTCCTGTGCACACACAACCTACTGTAGGGACTTCCTGTGCGCACACAACTTCCTGTGCACACACAACTTCCTGTGCACACACAACCTACTGTAGGGACTTCCTATGCACACACACTTACTGTAGGGACTTCCTGTGCACACACAACTTCTGGTGCACACACAACTTCCTATGCACACCCAACTTACTGTAGGGACTTCCTGTGCACACACAACCTTCAGTGCGCACACAACTTCCTGCGCACACAACTTCCTGTGCACACAACTTCCTGTGCACACAATTTCCTGTGCACACAATTTCCTGTGCACACACAATTTCCAGTGCACACACAACCACCTGTGCACACACAACCACCTGTGCACACAACTTCCTGTGGTTCTCGACAGACCGACATCTGACACAAGCAGGCTGCCATGGCAGCAGTGGACAAGACTAGGAACCCCAGACTTACAATGGCCTTCAGCTTGGTGATGGAAGGGTCCCTGGGATGCGGTTCCATCTCCCACTTGGCCGCCAGGTGTCTGGCTCCGTAGATGGAGTCCGTGGCTGTCCATTCCTGGAAAGCCTCCTCCCCATCCAGAAACAGCATGGTGATGGTCAGGTTGGCATACTGGAAACACACACAGAGGCACTTAGATGACAAGAGCATACACACACACACACACACACACACACACACACACACACACACACACACACACACACACACTGCACACACATCAATGCATATTCACACATCAATACAAACACACACACATATCAATGCACATGTGCGTGCACACACACGCACACACACACACACATCCATGCACATACACACACATCCATGCACACACACACACACACACACACACATCCATGCACACACACACACACATCCATGCACACACACACACACACACACACACATCCATGCACACACACACACATCCATGCACACACACATACACACACACACACACACACATCCATGCACACACACACACACACACACACACACACACACACACACACACACACACACACACACACACACACACCTCAAGCTTGGTGGTGCCTTTGTCCAGGAGGCACTGCAGGTGCTTGGCAGTGTCCAAGAGGATGGAACAGGGAATGGCGGAGTCTGTGGCCCCCAGGAACTGAATGCCCTGTCCAGTCAAGTCCTTGGAGTCAAAGTGGCAGGCAAGCACTAGGTGACGATTGGCTGACTCAGGCTTGAAGGTGGCGATGACGTTGGTGAAGGTTTTGGCTCCATAGGGCGTGTTGTCCACAAACTCATCTAGCTCCACTGTCCATCCAAACTGCTTCATTCGCTTCGCAATGTGCTGTGTGAGGAACACAAGCAGACATCTGTGATTATTTGGCTTTCGGTGCATTTCAAACAACAAAGAGATAGGGTCAAACAAAGGCTCACTTTTTGATCTATTAACACTTTTCCTTGGTATGCCCTTTGAACTAGGTAATAGAATATGCCTCTATTCATTAACAAGAAGGGCAAAGCCCATACGACTCACATGCTTGACCTTGACCTTTATATGACATTGACCTTCAGGTGACCTTCAAGGTCAAGGTCAAACAACTAAACCTACCAATGACATAATACACAAAGAAATGCTTTACACATTTTTCCTACCAAAATACATGTGACCTTGACCCAAGGTCAAGGTCATCCAAGGTCATGCAACACAAAGCTGTTAATTCAAGACATAGGAAGCACAATGGTGCTTATTGGCACTTTCTACCATGAGATATAGTCACTTTTAGTGGTTCACTACCCCATTTTGGTCACATTTCATAAGGGTCAAAGTGACCTTGACCTTGATGATATGTGACCAAATGTGTCTCATGATGAAAGTATAACATGTGCCCCACATAATTATTAAGTTTGAAACAGTTATCTTCCATAGTTCAGGGTCAAGGTCACTTCAAAATATGTATACAATCCAACTTTGAAGAGCTCCTGTGACCTTGACCTTGAAGCAAGGTCAACCAAACTGGTATCAAAAGATAGGGCTTGCTTTGACCTATATACCACTTGTAGCTAAGGTCGCCATTCTCAATAACGTGGGAGAAAATTGGGAAAATGTGAAAAATGACTGTTTTTGAGACCACATTTATGGCTCCTGTGACCTTGACCTTAAAGCAAGGTCAAGTCACTATGTATGTTTTTTGAGGTCTTGTCATCATACACCATCATGCCACATTTGGTGTTGATAGACTTAATAGTCTCCGAGAAAAATCCAACGTTTAAGTTTTTTACGGATGGACGGACGGACGCCCGGACGGACGGACGCCCGGACGGACGGACGACACGGCTCAGTACATAGACTCACTTTTGCTTCGCATGTGAGTCAAAAAAGTAGGTAAAATGGCACATCTATAATAGATTTGTCCTTAAAGAGCAACATACACACATACACATAGAAACACACACACACAAGCGTGTGCGCACACACACACACACGCACACATATATCCACACCCACACATACACACTTGTAAGCAAACACACACACACACACACACACGTAAGCACACACACACAAGCACACACACACACACACACACACACACACACACACACACACGCACAAGCACACACACACACACAAGCACACACACACAAGCACACACACAAACACACACACAAGCACACACACACACAAGCACACACACACAAGCACACACACAAACACACACACACACAGTGGAGAAACACACACCTGCTGGACCTTCTTGTTGTTGGCAGTGTCGGGCACTCGAGGAATGAGGATGGGCTGCAAGTCTTCCCTCCACATGGACTCCACATCGGACATGTCCACCGCCAGATTGCGCAGTGCCATGTCCTTAAACTGCTTGAAGACATGGCGCTGGCCTGTGCCCTGTAAACAAAGACATTGTCTTTGGTATGGGTCTCAACACAGACACAGTCTCTCTTGTGTGTGTTTACACCCACTCTCTCTCTTTGGTAGGGGTGTAAACACTCATTCCCTCTCTTTGGTATGAGTGTAAACACACACAAACACTCTCTTTGGTATGGGTGTAAACACACACAAACACTCTCTCTTTGGTATGGGTGTAAACACACACACACACACTCTCTTTGGTATGGGTGTAAACACACACAAACACTCTCTCTTTGGTATGGGTGTAAACACACACAAACACTCTCTCTTTGGTATGGGTGTAAACACACATTCCCTCTCTTTGGTATGGGTGTAAACACTCATTCCCTCTCTTTGGTATGAGTGTAAACACACACACACACTCTCTCTTTGGTATGGGTGTAAACACTCATTCCCTTTCTTTGGTATGAGTGTAAACACACACACACACTCTCTCTCTTTGGTATGGGTGTAAACACACACACACACTCTCTCTTTGGTATGGGTGTAAACACACACAAACACTCTCTCTTTGGTATGGGTGTAAACACACATTCCCTCTCTTTGGTATGGGTGTAAACACTCATTCCCTCTCTTTGGTATGAGTGTAAACACACACACACACACTCTCTCTTTGGTATGGGTGTAAACACACACAAACACTCTCTCTTTGGTATGGGTGTCAATGCACACATTCTCTCTTTGGTATGGACATACACACACACACACACACACACACACACACACACACACACACGCACACTCTCTCTCTCTTTGGTATGGGTGTAAACACATGCACAGTTTTTCTTATGGGTGTAAACACACACATACCTTCTTTGGTATGGGTGTAAACACAGACACACACCAAGTGCTGTGTATGTAAGTTTTACATAAAACACAGCAAAGCTTGCCAGGCACATACAAAAAAAATATGTTTCCTCATCTTCCCTTACCAGGGCAAGCAGCTCTCCCTCTGGTCTCCACTGTGGGGCAGTGGGGTTCCCTAGGCCATTTTACCTCGGTCCCTAAATTCCTTCCAGCCTGGCTGTCTTTTTCCAAATCTCCATCAGCCGCCCCTGCCTTAGACTAAGATGATATTCTCTCTTCCCTGGGTTCAGGAATGACTATGGACAGGCACCACTATGGACAGGCAAGACTATGGACAGGTAAGACTATGAACAGGTAAGACTATGGACAGGTAAGACTATGGACAGGCAAGACTCTCTCATCTCATTCCCTTGGCCGCTCTGGCGGTCGGGGGGACATGAAGGACAACGACACGGAGATCCTCTGCCCTTCAGGTCTGTTGGTGGCTGTTTTGAGCAGCTCTTTCATGGGGAAGGCTGTCCACTCCTTAACGTTCTAATGTCCAGCTCTTTCTCTGTCGACCACGACGACGACTGCCCTCTAGTGTGCCCTACTGTACAGTCTTGCAGAGGGAGGCGTGCCTGGTGACGTGGCCAAACCAGGCCAGCTTGCGTCGCTTGACACAGGTAAGACTATGAACAGGAAAGACTATAATCAGGTAAGACTATGGACAGGTAAGACTATGAACAGGTAAGACTATGGACAGGTAAGACTATGGAGAGGTAAGACTATGAACAGGTTAGACTATAAACAGGTTAGACTATGGACAGGTAAGACTATGGACAGGTAAGACTATGAACAGGTAAGACTATGAACAGGTAAGACTATGAACAGGTTAGACTATAAACAGATAAGACTATGGACAGGTAAGACTATGAACAGGTAAGACTATGAACAGGTAAGACTATGAACAGGTAAGACTATGAACAGGTAAGACTATGGACAGGAAAGACTATGAACAGGTTAGACTATAAACAGGTAAGACTATGGACAGGTAAGACTATGGACAGGTAAGACTATGAACAGGTAAGACTATGGACATGTAAGACTATGAACAGGTAAGACTATGGACAGGAATGACTGTGGACAGGTATCACTATGGACAGGAAAGACTAAGGATAGGTATGTCAATGGACCGGGATATCTCCAGTTGTTTATTAAACACTTTCCACCTTTGCAAATGTCAGACATTTCTGTAACATTTCTGTGATGCACAGCATCAGTTTCTTTCCAGCCTTTCTCATCATGGTAGACAGCCACCAGACAGACAGGCAGGCAGGCAGGCAGGCAGGCAGGTAGACAGACAGGCAGGCAGGCAGGCAGACAGGCAGGCAGGTGGTGAGGCAGGCAGGTGGACAGACAGGCAGACAGGCAGGCAGGCAGGCAGGCAGCCAGGCAGACAGGCAGGCAGGCAGCCAGGCAGACAGGCAGGCAGACAGGCAGGCAGACAGACACAGACAAGGTGGACTTTCCAATTCAACACATAGCCACGATGAGAAGCGCACTGCAAAGATGCACATCGACACAGACAAAAACCAAGATGAATAAATAGGCTGTGGAACATAATACAGGTAGAGAAAAGTTCCACTACAAGTGACTACATAAAGGTTCTCATCTACAAGTCAAGAATGCACTGCAGGGAAAGATGATGCACATTCTCTGATTTCTCAGATTTATGGGTGAAGTATAACAGGGCTGTGACACAGTTCCCTGCTGTGCAGTATAAAAGCCCAGAGCATGAGATGCAAGATTTCAGATTAATAATTAAGTCATTGGAAAGATGTGCCATGGCCACAACTGAGAGGGACTGCTGGGAAATGATCCACACCAGGGGAAGGGAGGAACTCAATGTGGCAGGAGACTTCCCTGGATGTTGACCCCCTGACAAAACTGTTTTATGGCAACTTCCCTGGCTGTGCAGTGGGGTTTTGCTGGCATGGCAGTAACTATGACACCACATGCTTGCATTAAAACAGCCTGGCTTGGATTGTGCCCACTGTGCCAGACAGCCATACTGGTTTTAGAGTGAGAGGACAAGGGTTGCTGGCAGCTAGGATTAGCACCAGCAGGAAAAGGCTAGCTAGCTAGCTGCAGTGGGATCAAAGGTTGGCTACAGATTGACAAGGCTAGCCACAAACAAGCAAAAGCTAGCAACCAAGCGAGGTAGCAATCCCTCGCTAGCAACGCAGCAAGCTAACAACCCCTCAGCCTCTAGATACTCCCTTGTTGAAACCATGTCTTTTTGACAGGCAGAGGTGGGCGAGCATGCTTTGGGGTTGGACGATGTGCGAGGCGCAGTGTCGTGGTTCTATCCCTGGGACGGGAAGAATCTGGGTTTATTAAAATGTCTTGAAAATATCATATTCGCTGCAATCCTGTGTCGTATTTTTGTCTATGCGTGTAATTCTGTCTGTGCATGAATGATACTTGGTGAACATCTACGATGCATCTACCCCTCTGTATGGCTGCGTTAGCTTTGGTTCAACGTCTACGACGTGCCAAAGCTAAAAACAAAAATGTATTAACAGGAACTTCCCTTCCAATGTATCTACAATGTATACCAGTTCCTGGCAGCCCACCCCCCAGTGCTCTCTCCTCTTGCATGAGTACACGGTCAGCCCCTCAGCCTCTACTCGCTTGTTGAAACCGTGTCTTTTTGACAGGCGGAGATGGGCGAGCATGCTTTGGGGTTGGAAGATGTGCGAGGCGCAGTGCCGTGGTTCTATCCCTGGGACGGGAAGAATCTGGGTTTATTAAAATGTCTTGAAAACCTCCTTGATCAATAGCACAGAGTTCTGTCTGATGATGAGATGTGACCTCTCTCTCTCTCTCTCTCTCTCTCTCTCTCTCTCTCTCTCTCTCTCTCTCTCTCTCTCTCTCTCACACACACACACACACACACAAAGGTAAAGGTGTGGTTTTACATAGCAACTCATCACCCATGTCTGGGTTTCAATTTGCTTAACATTTTACACACAAAGACACAGACACACACACAGACACACACACACACACGCACAGACACACCCACAACACACACACACACCAGCTATTAGAGCAGTTCAGTGGGATCCAGCACTGGTTACTCAGGCAGCTGGACAAACAGGCAGGTGGTGATGAACACAGTCATGTTTCCATGGCAACAGGACAAGTGCACAGATGAAAATGATTGTCTTGTATCCTAATCTGAAGGCGTCTTTTTTTTACTGCTAAAAACTACAGAAGCTGAGAATTTCTGTCCAGATCAGAAAAAAAGGATGAAGTCTGAAGGAAGGAAGTTAACAGAATTCCTCCTGAGGCCTTCTATCCATCATAGTCAGGCATGGGTGGTAAGAAATACATCTAGAAGTGACCCCAGCCGTCACTCCATCTCTTCACCTCCACTTTCTCCACTGTCCTGACCAGTGTCTCCTCTGGCCTTGCTGCCCTGTCTGGGCTGCTGGGGTCCAGTCCAGTCCAGCACAGCAGCTGAAACTGGCCGTGATGTGACAGTACTTGTAAGCCTGCCTTTCATGGGGCAGCCTAGACACTCATTCCCTCAACTCTGTCAGGCTGAGGCAGTCTGGACACTTATGTCCATAGACAGGGACGGCAGGCAATTAGGAAGTCACACAGCCAAAGCCATCCAGTCTTCACTTCACAGACATCTGCAACAGCAGACTTAACCTCTACGGAGGAAAATGGAACAAGCAGTAATCACTGCAGGTAAAAAGATCTGAGGCACATCACTGCACATAAAACCAAGAGACAGGAGATTAGCTCTGCATGCATGCTACAGCCCTGACAACAGCTCCCCAGCCCATTTGGGCAGACAGCAACAAGCCAGCCACATCTCATTAAGGCCCTCACTGATGCCAACTGCAGTAAGAACTAGTCCAGTCTCTCCTGTCTTGTCTATTTATGTGGGGACCATGACACCATCTGTCACAGAAGCAAAAGGGGATGGGGGGTGGGGGGGTGGTGGGGGTGGGGGGGTGTCAGGCTGGAATCCCTGACCCCACCACTCCTGACTGGCAGTCAACAGAAACTGTTGAAGAAGGCAACAAAGAAGTCAGATCTACAAGTTTTACATTGCTGTCATCAAGAGACAACCTTTCGGAAAGAAGAATCTACATAGTTTGCATGACACACACACACACACACACACACACACACACACACACACACACACACATGCACACAAGAACACATGCACATAGAAAGCTTGAGTGGGCAACAGTGTCACAGGTTCCTGCTCCAAGCTCTGGAGAGACAGCAGGCCACTAGTCATGCATTGGTCACTGTCACAGCATCCCAGTCAGTCATGGAGAGGGGCCAAGCGCTATACTGCAAGGCACAGATCATCACTGCAGCACAGTTTATCACAGAAGCCAGTCACACTTTATCACAGAAGCCAGTCACATTTCATCTAGTTTAAAAGTCAGTAACATTCATCTAGTTTAAAAGCCAGTCACTTCATCTAGTTTAAAAGCCAGTCATTTCATCTAGTTTAAAAGTCAGTCACATTTCATCTAGTCTAAAAGTCAGTAACATTCATCTAGTTTAAAAGTCAGTAACATTCATCTAGTTTAAAAGCCAGTCACTTCATCTAGTTTAAAAGCCAGTCATTTCATCTAGTTTAAAAGCCAGTCATTTCATCTAGTTTAAAAGCCAGTCATTTCATCTAGTCTAAAAGTCAGTAACATTCATCTAGTTTAAAAGTCAGTAACATTCATCTAGTTTAAAAGCCAGTCACATTTCATCTAGTTTAAAATCCAGTCACATTTCATCTAGTCTAAAAGTCAGTCACTTCATCTAGTGTAAAAGCCAGTCACTTCATCTAGTCTAAAATTCAGTCACTTCATCTAGCCTAAAAGTCAGTCACTTCTCATCTAGTCTAAAAGCCAGTCACATTTCATCTAGTTTAAAAGTCAGTCACTTCTCATCTAGCCTAAAAGCCAGTCACATTTCATCTAGCCTAAAAGTCAGTCACATTTCATCTAGTCTAAAAGTCAGTCACTTCATCTAGTCTAAAATTCAGTCACTTCATCTAGCCTAAAAGTCAGTTGAGCCTCATCAGAAATGAGACAGACAGCTGTCACTAGTGTCTGACATGCTGACTTCCTGCCTGCCTTGTTCCCTGTCCTGTCATTTCCCATTACCATGCATGCCTTGGTTCAAGCAACATGCTGGGATGATTTAAAATGAGAACTGCCACGAAAGAAAGAAACCCAGCACTGGGTGTCACTGTGTGGCTGATGCAAACCACATCATAAAAATGCACTGAAAACTCTGGCTTGCCCCCTTTCAATGCAATTCTTCATGAAGGGCACCCCATAGTCTACGGCAGGCAATGAGAGGAAACCCATCCAAGGACTGGAGTAAGGGACTCTTGGGGACAGGTAAGTACTGCAGGACTTGCAGGGAAAACGCCAGTACCAAGTCACAGCATTAGGGTAGAAACTGGTGCAGAGCGTTTTCATGGCAACGCATGAACAAAAGAGAAGAAAGACACTTTCCTCACCTGCAGCCCACAACTGTCATCTCAACTTTTCTTCATTTAAAAGTCAGTTCTGATTACCTAGGCTTAACAATTCTCCATTTAGTACTTTTACCCTAATCCTCACAATACACCACTTAACAGCACATACAGGAAATCTGATCTCATTATACAAGGTCCTCATGATCACATTTGCATGCACTATGTAGTATGTATGAGGAGAGGATGTGATATGCATCAAACCTTCTCTAATCACTCAAATCTGACACACGACTTTTATCCTGTTTTCATCAAATATTATTATTTCATCACATGAATTTCTTGCTGCCATAATTTTACAGAAAGTCTATTCCCCCAAATCCTGTATGATATACTGCAAAGGAAAAATAAGATAAGAACACTTCTCTACGTGTTGACATTGGGGGGAAAAAAATATCCAGACATCCAAAATTTCTTCAACACATTCAAATAGGGGAAAAAAAGGGAGAGCACAGATTTTGTGTAATTATGTATGGGAATACATGTGTAACATATTCCTATCAGTCCCATCCATGATACAGAAAGAAAGGTTGAGCAGAAATGTAAAAGACAATTTGCATAAGGCCTGTAACCTCACTTCCACCAAGGTCTGCTTTTTCACAGGAGTGCAAACTCTAAGGCAGCACAAAAAAACACCCTTTTAATCATGAACTAAATTCCACACTGCCACGACCAGCCCCTCCACACAGTCTTGAACTCAAAGTCTTTCAGAGTCTGACAGCATAGTAAAGACCAGCACCACCCTCACCACCACAACCAGCACCACCACTACCGTCACCACCACCACCACTAAAACCTTTTGTTTCAGGTACTAATACGGCAAAAACGAAAAGGGTGGATGGGTGGGTAGGTAGGAAAGTTGGTAGGTAGGTAGGTAGGTAGGGTGGGTGGGTGGATGCCTAGGTAGATAGGTAGGAGCTTTTTTCTTCTTCATTTAGTTCAAGGAAAGGTTCCAGTTTTGAAGACATGTAAAACCCACGTTTCATATTAAAAAAACAATATATGTTTCATGCACAAGGAAGGCAACATTTCATAGACATAAAATTTCATTGTAGACTTTATTACGAATTTTTCATAAGGATTGACCCATTTTATGTGTGTGCTAGGTTAATGTGTGTGCGTGTGTGTGTGTGTGTGTGTGTGTGTGTGTGTGTGTGTTTTCTTCCAGTAGCGATAAAAAAGTAGAGTCGGCAGCAAAGTTTGATGTCAGTTGAGTGACCAGAATGAAAAAACCTTTTCTTTCAGGCTAAGTATAATTTTTACAAAAAGGGAATGCAGCATCTTATGCTGGCATATGTGACTTTGAAGTAACAATGTGGAAACTGGATCCCCACCAAAAAATGATAGACAATTACCCATAAAGTTTAGGCAGCTGTCTGCTTGCAACTATGCCAGACTCAACTGGTCACCCTTCTCTTGTTTTCATACATTCGTCATGGAATCTCTCTCTCTCTCTCTCTCTCTCTCTCTCTCTCTCTCTCTCTCTCTCTCTCTCTCTCTCTCTCTCTCTCTATATATATATATATATATATATATATATATTCGTGGTTGAGGCAGGATGAGGGATGTCATTATATGCACTTAGTTTGGCTTTCTGGCAAGTACAGCAGTCTATCAATTTTCCTTGCAAAGTAGGTATAAGGTGATTTTTTTTTTGGTGCCCTCTTTATACCTTAATAAATCTTCCTTAAACGAAGGCGCATGTCAGTGATTGATGTGAATGTTCTGCAAAGGACGTTAGTTCAAGGTAGATCACCCTTGCTCATGTCATTCGCTTGTTTCAATTCAAGGTACGTCACTCTTGCATCCACACGATCAGGGTGCGTTACTCGAGTGAGCATGAAAGCAGTGCGGCAGCCCCTGAGTGACAGCGATTGACAGACGGATGGATGAGGAAAAAGCAGGGCTTTTTGTCTGTGAAATACTTAACGGCGATGTAAATCGAACACAACACCCCAGGAGACAAGAGGTGTCTGCTTTCGACAGCAGTTTCTGCCACGTCTGGCCTCTCTTTTCTCACAGTGCGTGTCTCACAAACACTTGGACGACATGAGGAAATATTTACTTCGAAAAGCCTGGGGACTTGCCGAATCAGCAAATGACACCAATGGGATTTAGCAGCTGGACGCTATGACGAAGCTGTCCCTCCACCAGAAAATCTCATCTGGCGAAGTGTTTGTAAACCGTGTTCCTGCATGCTCAATCTTGATCAGGAGTGCTGTTCATCCCGTCACACTTCCTGGCGGACAAAAACACACGGGACAAATGTGACACAGCCCACACTGAACTATGGCCGACAGTCGCCAGTTGTCTTGCTGTTGCAAGTGCACGGAAGGGTGGATGGATGGTGCATTACGGCCCACCAACCTTAGTAGGTTATGTAAGGCCATTGATCACAATCACAAGAAGTTTATTCACCTCTTGCGAATCGCGTAGGGAGACGCGAGGTGGGTCAATTCCTCTAAAGGTATCCCAACCCACAAGGGGGGTGGGCTACAACTACCAGTGCATGAAATCCGTGTTGTGTGAGCACCCAGCTGCTGTATGAGTTAAAGAAAATCTCCCTAATAAACTGTGTGCCCGAGCATCGAAGTGGCTGTGATCATCCAGAGAGATATGCTTCAGCGCTCTACTTCGTCATGTAAGCAGTGGATCGAGTCACTGGAGACCATGGATTAAATCCGGACACCGGGCGAACAGATTCAACAGTACGAAAAGTTTGTTCTCGACCAGTTCTGAAAAGAAAATATGGCCCAGTGCGATAGATACAGAGATGGCAAAGTCACGAACGAATGGATCAAAGCGATAGTGTGGTCCCAGCCAACACAAACGGGCCAGCAAACGTACCACGAAAGTGTCGCGCTTTTAACTGTCTCCCAAGAACTTGTTCCCTGAATTATGAATAGCGTTGGTGAGACACACCCATCAGACCGCTACAATGTGATAATTTGCAACGGAAGCTGTCTTACCTGCGCCTCCAAAGTTCCCCCGACAAGAGCCAACAGCAGTAGTCCCAGTT